>JAEUWL010000270.1:0-106433 GCA_018524415.1 Podaxis rugospora
ACAACTCCCGATTCTCCAACATCTTCCTCCTCAACTCCTCCCAGGTCCTTCGGATCGATGAACTCGGTGATTTCAAGATGCTTGCGCGATCGTGGTTGGTAAGGGATAAGTCAAAAGGCGGCGAACTTGAGTCGTGACACAGCTCCGTTGACTTCCGCAAGAATGTAAGCACCGCTCCGTAATCGTTTGACAACTACCATTGGTCCGAAATAGCGTGGCTTGCATTTGCGACCAACATCCGGCTCGATCTTTTTGTTGAGTACCAGCACCAATTCCCCAGGTTGGAAGTCATAGTCGTGGATACGGTTAACATTCTTCTTCTCAAACTCCCGAATTGATGCATAATGAGCGGCCAGAACTTTGTTGTGAATTTCGGCCAAATCTTCGTCGCGTTTTTGAAGCATACGAGCGCGGATTGCAAGAAGATCCGATTCGGAGAGATGGTGGGTGATGGAAGATGCTAGGAACGTCACCTCTGTGATGTCAAAGGGATGGAGTGGTTCCACGCCATGGACTGCGTAGTAAGGAGTTAGACCTGTGGACTTTCGCATAGTAACCCGATCCGCCCAGAATATGTATGGCGCCTGTTCATACCAACGATTTATATTGTCAGCACAGACTTTTACAAGTGCATCTCTAATTGTTCTGTGTGTAGTTTCGACAGCGCCATTCGACTGGGAATTGTAAGCCGAAATCCGAATGTAGCGAATATGATACTTGTCCGCGATCCAATCCAGTGCTGCTACGAAAGGGGTGCCATTATCAGTCACAATTTCTTCCAGTCCACCCCATCGGCAGAGTATTTCTTCGAAAATGAATTGCCCCAACGTCCTACCAGTTTCGCGAGTGAGAGCACGCCATTCAACCCATCCTGTAAGACTATCCCGAGCTTGAACAATATACTTGTGTCCGTGAGAGGCCGGCATATGCATGGTGTCGATATAAGCCTTGCGAAAGAGAGGAGCTGAGATCTGAACCGTCGGAGGCATTACTACGTGTTCAAGCGAGTGGATTTGGCATGGGTGGCATGTGTCAATGTACCAGCGGACGTCGTAGTCGATATTAGGCCACCAGAAGTGATCTCCAAGATTGCACCGCGTCGCGTAGAATCCCCTGTGGCCGAGCCGGTCATGTGATTCGATCAACAGTCGATAACGTTGTTGTTGGTTGGTGATCACTTGTTGGTGTCGACCTTGATACTCCTTCTTCCACAGTTTGTTCCCGCTGATGAAGAACTTACTTGCACGTTTGATGAACGACTTTTTGGCCTTTTCAGTAAGTCCCCCTGGCAGTTTCATCATCTCTAAGAACTTCCTAATCCTTTCTAACTCTTCATCCTTCCCTCTAGTTTCATTGTCGTACCTCTCCTGGAATCTGTCATAGCCATTTCCTCCCCCTTTCTTTCCAATGGTGACGTCCTCGTCACTGTCCGACCTGCCACCTGCCAGCAAAACTTTTGCATTCTCGTCCGTCAATCGTAACCCTGCAACCCAAATACCACAACCCAACACTTCATCTACCTACTCCTCTGCCTCTTCCTCTTCCTCATCTGCATCCCCTCCATCATCATCAGCCTTCCGCCTCCTGGATAAACCATCTGGTCCCTTGTGTTTGGCCCCTGGTACATGCACGAGCTCGAAATTGAACATCAATATCGCCGAAATCCATCGATTCATGGCGGCATTAGGGTGTATATCAGGTTTGTTCAGCATCCCTTTTATATACTGCGCATCGACTTCGATAACTAACTTCTTCGCCCCGATAATCCAGAGTTTCGTTGCGTTGAGTGCGCGGAATAGGCCGTAAAGCTCGAGCTTCGCCTGTAAATACCGGGAGATCCGCTCGTTCCATGCGATCGAGCCAAAGCGTGCCAGGCGTCGTTTGCCCTCTTTGTCATTCTGTGCTAGGATGAATCCAACCGTGATAACTGATGTGTCCACTGATAGGATGATGTCGAAGGGAAGTGTATGGTCGATCGGTCGTATTGCCTCGCAATTCGCCACCCATTTCTTCACCTCCTCCATAGCCTCTCTTTGCCCCTCTCCCCACACAAATTCTGTCTTCATTACTTGTGTCAACTTTGTCAACGGATCGCATACCTCCGCAAAATTCCTGATCCAGTTCCGTACTGTCCCCGCCATCCCCAAGAATCCTCGCACCTCTGAGACGTTCTGGCATTCCGGCCACTTCAGGATCTTGTCTACTGTTGACGTGTCTGGTTCCTGGCCTTCGTAAGTGCATAGCCGTCCTACCACAATGATCTCTGGCTGACACAGTTGTAGTTTCTTTGCCGAAACTGTCGCTCCTGCATGCCTAAGTCAATGAAGGATCCTGTTCAAGTCCACAGCATGTTCCCATATGAAACATCGAATTTGGGAATTCTCCAGAATAGTTTCGTAGGTCCCATCAGCTTTCTCGTAGCGTGTCTTTGGCCCTAATAAGGTGATGTCATCTAGGAAATTAGGGGCCCTATCTGTTTCGTGCTGCAGGATGAAAGCTACGTCGTTATGGAAGATCCCAACAGACCCAGTCCACCCTTGGGGAAGAACTGTTAGGCGCATTGTTCCGAGTGGCGTGTCGAAGGTGGTATAGTCACGAGACTCCTCTGCCAGGGTTCGATGGTCGTATCCGACAAAGAGATCGAGTCCAGAGTAGATTCCTCGGGCTGAGCATTGTTCTGCATATAGATATACCAGTGGTGGTTCCTGTGAATCACGAATTGTGATAGCATTGAGGGGAGTAAGGTTGTGAATGATGCGGACATTACCGTCCTTCTTTGCAACTGTGAACCACTGGTGCCAATAGGAACTATAGGAGGGTTCATAAACCCCTGAGTCGACCTTCTTCCGAATGAGGTCAATAACCTTTTCGCGAATTCCAGGTGGGATCGGGAGTGATTTTCGAGCACATGGGACATGTTCCTGGACTGGAATTTTGACTGGTGAGAAATACTCATCTCAAAACCTCCCCTTTTCAGATTCATCCCATGCTAATGCCAACTCGTTCTTCACCAGTACACCTGCCACCAGCTTCCTCTCTTCCGGCCACAAGAATTCATTTGAAAACAATCCCAACTCATCCATCCGCTCCTGTGTCAGACGAATTCCCGGTGAAAATGGTGGTGGATAAGGGGATAACCAAGGTACGGTCTTCAGTGGGTCTTCCGGGAATTTTCGAATGATCCTGACATTGCTCGGCATCGTTCCAGGAACAGGGCGGACCTTATCTGCCACCTTTTTGTAAGCCAGACACTGTGCAATTGAATCATACCAGAATGACAACGATAAGATCGCATCTGTAAGTGATTCTTCCTTTGCTTCTATCTCCACTCCTCCCCCTACTTCTCCTAACACCACTAACCCGCTCTTCAACTTCCCCCCTTTTCTAGCCCTTGTCGCAACTACCACCTTCCGCCCCTCCTCTCCTGGATCTGTTACAACCACGTCCATGCTTCCATCCTCCCGCTCTACTTTCCCCAGTTTCACCCCTTTCTGCCACGGTCTTCCCAGCAATAACCGATAAGGTGCCTTCTGCACCATGAATGCATGAGCGTAAGTCTTGACTCCTCCAACTTCGAGTTCCAAAAATTCAACACAACCCAGTAATTCCTCCTTCCCGCCATTTGCTGTTTGCATGGTCATCTTCCTTGCACTATTCACCTCTGCCCCCAACTCGTGACACAAATCTTCCCGCACTACCACAATTTCCGACCCTTCATCCAACAACCCAACCTCTTTCTGCTTCCCCATCACCATCACCTCTACCTCTCGAAGCGGCGTTGAAAATTCCAAGGGAATGTCCGGAATCGTTACTACTGCAGCTCCAACCATTGGCGATTTTTGGGTACGTGTGTTTTCAACCATTTCTTTGTGAAGTTCGCCACTAAGTGATAATAGGTCTCGAACCTTAACGTTTGGAACCTCGATGTCTAAAATGCGTTGGAGGATGTTCTGTGGGGTCCATGGGTCTGCAATCTTCGACTCAAAGCGGTAGGCTGGTTGGTGAGTGATCCCGGTCTTCTTCCCTTCCTCTTTTGGGCTAACTGCCTTGGTCTTTTCCTCAGTCGCTTTCTTCCCCTGCGCTCTCGTGATAGCAAACCCCTCCGTTTCTTCTCTCATCATGGCTGCCTGCTCCAGCTCTGCTATAGCTCCCCAAACAAAGCCCTCCTCCTCTTCGATGGTCGAGATAAATGATGTGTGTGCAATGGGTGCTGAGGCTGGCTGATGTGGGGGATTGTCTTGTGTGGCCGTGGGTGGTGCTGGGATAGGGGTGGATGTTCAGAGGTTGAGCTTCTCGTCGATCGCGCCCTTGAGTCCTCCTGGGTGTCCCTCGATGCGACTTCCATCAGTGTGTCTGTAGTATCCATTTGACTGGAGGATAACATATCCCAGTTGAACATATTCGGCCGCCGTCTTGCATGCACGTATATTGTGGTCCGTTTGTCTGCAAAAGCCACAGTTGCAGTTGTATGGCATGTTTGTGACACGTCGAGGATAAGGAGGTGCTGAGGGCTGTTGAACCCTAGCCATATTTGTTGCAGCCATTCCAGAGGCCCAGCAGGCAGGTGGTGGAATTCGGTCTGCTAAGGCAGGTGCTGCGATGATTAAGCAGGCATAGACTGATGCATAGGCCGTGTCGCGAACGTTGAGGCCTTGTAATTTCGTAGTAAGTTCATCAACCTTTGAATCCACATCCTCCTCCCGTCGTACACTTCTCGTCCTAACCTCTCTCTTCTCAGCTTTCCCCTTCCTCTTATCCTCATCCCCTGAGTCCTCCGAATCCTCCGTCAACTCTGCTCTCTTTTTCCCTCCTTTCTTTGCCTTCCTTCTTCCATAATCTTCATCATCACTGTCTTCTTCCCTTGCCAGTACATATCTTCCTTCCTTCTTTGACTGTGCCAACGTTGGGATCTGTTTGGGCTTGAATGCTTGGTCCTGGTACTCGAGGCGGTCACGGATGGATTGGCGAAGCTTTGCAGGAAGCCCATTCCAAAAATAGCGATCTCCTTCACCTGTCGTAATTTCCTTTCTCTTGATAAGGTCTGCGGCCACGGTCCAGAACTTGTGATAGTAGGCATTGAAGTCAGCAACACTCCTGATACCTGCATCCTCCGCTCTCCTTGTGATCTTGGTGAGGTCTTCTACAGTGAGTTCTTCCTCCAGCTGTGATTCGTCATATGACTCTAATATCTCCTTCTTCATCACATTCCAGTCTGTTTCGAACCCCTCCAACCACTTCCAAAATTTCTTCGTTCGCAAATTTGTGTACTTGACAACCATGGTCGCCTTCTCCACTGATGTCAGTCCGCAGGCCTTCGCATGCTCCTCGAAATCCAGCAAGAACTCCTTCAAATCCTCAGGATGATCAGGGTCAAAATCTGGGGCACGTTTGCTCCCTGGGACAGGCATCCCTGTTACTCCTTTCGGCATAGTTGTTGCCATTGGCATAGATATAGATGTTGGTGTTGGTGTGGTTATTGTATGAGTGTGATTGGTGGTTGGCGTAATAGGAAATGATCCAGGGAATAAGCTGATATGTTCTCGACTAAGTAATTCTGTTCTTGAGAGTCCTCGTAGTGTCTCGTTTTCTTCCAGGGCGTCTGCTGAGGTATTTAGTATTTCTTTTACTTTCTTTCCTCTTTTAAACTGTGGAATTTGTGAAGGCGTTAACGATTTCTCTCTTGAATAGGTTCCTCTCCGAGTTTTTAGAATGTTGAGGTTGCCCTCCGACGGAGTGTCGTTGGACGTGGTGAGTTTGGCAGAGTGGATAGGGAGCTGAGACACCTATCCCCTCGCGGTGGGCTCCAATATGTGTTGAGGGTTTACGAGTTCGAAGGGGAAAAGGGTCTTTGAGTTTAGTGTTCGAGAGATAAGAGATGTGATAGTTTGAGATAAGCTTTAGGTTGTTTCAATAATGAGCTGGGATTCAAGATGATTCTTCTATGCAAGTACAAGCAGATATTTATACTACGGGAAGGTGAGGTCCAGACGAAAAGGAGTGAGAGTTTTGGCCACATTGGACCTACTAGACCAGTGGCACGAACACAATATTTCTACGAAACAAGGCGGGTGGCGAACGCACATTCCAAATTAGGAAATTACGGTGCTACGACTACAGAAAAGAGAATAGGAAAGGAAGTGGACAGAAAAAGGCCATTGCACCACACGGTCAAGTGCCGTCGACGCATCGCCACATCGTCGGTCTATCTCCTCGCATAGCCACGACGCTATCCCCACAACAGACAGAGCGGACCAACACCAAATGCATAAGAGGCTTCCGGGATGCAGTGCACATGTATGCAACCGCTTTGTGTCTATTTACCGCACACTCATCAATGTCGCTCATAGACGCCCATGCGGCACCGCCCCATGAAGAATCCCTTGTCAGACCTGGTGTGCTTCGGGATCTCCTTTCCAGTTGTGCCGTTTCTTACCACTGAGTTTGTTAACATTGATACATCCTGTGGTTTAGTGTTAAACTCCTTAGAGTTGAGCTGGAAGAGGATACATTGAACACTCCTTCCGATGCCTAAGTTAAATATTATATTTAGACAGCATGATGATGCATTAGCAAACACAAGAAGAGTACAAAACATAAAGAAGAAGAAAGTGAAATCTTAAGTAAGTGAAGTCTAGTATCAATGTCATACCCAATTCTGGGATTCGAGATATCCATCAGTATAGTGACTAAAACCGGAATGGGACCAAGACTTACATTTAGAAGGGCGGGGGTCATCAAGGCCCCACCCGCACTAGGGAACGAATAGAATAAATTCTCAATACATTGGTCAGTTACAAAAAATGTGAGGTAGTCACCGATAGATTCTGTGCGGACCGCTGGGGTTGTGGAGCGGTCGCGGATGCAACTCACTATATCAAATGGCCAGTACGGCTTGAGCTAGCAGCTTCGTCGGGACATAAAGCATAGGTGTAACCGCTAGTGGTTATTGCAGCGATAGTGGGAGAAACGTAGTTCTTCATGCTCTGGACCGACGTGGTTCTGGTTTATGCACGGACGAGGGGATAATTCGTATTGTATCGCTGGGACTATGCGACAAAGTTGTCAGCGCGGCTGTATAGCTTCTAGCCAAAGTGGCTATGGGACGCAGGGAGGCAACATAGTGCCTGACGATCTGAGAGGCGGCAAAGAAGCAGAAAAGAGTAACTCGGGCTTGGACTATGCGAGGGCGGGGTTAAAACGGCCCACACGAAGGACAGTCTTTATATTCCAGAAAGGTGGAGAACGTCTCTGCCGAAGGTGATTTTTGTGAGTGTAAAGAACTGGAGAATATTGGCGTCTGATGACTCGGGAAAAGAAGCAGTGAAATCTACAGCATTGCAAGCTTGCGCTGGTCTGGTTTGTTTGACTCCGGGTTCCCGATTCAAGATGGGATTTATAGTGTCGTTTGCTCACCATCCATGAAAAATCCCCCAGTATGTGCTGAGAACCCATATGGACGCGAACGTGCGAGACTGAATCGAGATTAAATGATCATGAGCAACGAGGTACTCATATGATCCATTTGCCGACGATAGGGAGTCATATATGCTATTTTTAGGAAGGCTGTTTCGACGTACGCAGCCAGTGCTATCAGGAGGCGAACAGCCTCAGAAGCATGCATAAATACACGGAGCCAGCAAAAGAATTAATATCCTTGGCTTTGTGGAAGGCTAGAAACGGAGATAGTCAGATCGAATAGGTGACGGGTGGGAGTTGTGGTTTTGCCAGAACATTCTGGCCCGTAGGATGTCGCCTAAGAGGGGCTCCTTCACCATGATGTGTCGGCGTAACCGGTCAGCTTCGACAAGTCTAATGGCACCGGAGATTACTCAGACCGCCGCTTGTTTTATTAGAGCGGTCAATTTGTCAGAGACAGAGAACCGGACCTTAAGAGCCAAACTTCCTGCAAAGGGTGGGACTCCCGTGACCCGTTGTCTTAGATCCTCATGTGAGAATCCCTGAAAATTCGTCTTCGAATCCGATCTTTCGTGATAGGAACCTTCCTGTCCTACGGTCTGTAAATGCTTTTGGACGAAAACCTTGCCTTCTACGATATTGGAATTCGACCCGGTTCCTCTGGCTCATTTTTACTTCGTCTTCCCTTCCTGTGCCCGTTCATCAATCAACTAGAGGTGCCTACCTCCTGAGACTTGTTTTTAATATTCCTGTCATGTGAATCCCTGTTTAATATGGCCAAAGTCTGGATTGGGAGGGCTAACGGCTCCTGCAAAGCCAGGCAAGCGAGATTAAGGTGTAAAGGAAGAAATATCTATTGCAGGAATTTCTGCTCTACCCGAAGGAGCATACCTCTGAGGGAAATTCAAGTCAGAACAAAATACAAGCAACATCTTGTGACGGCTCTTGTAGGAGCATTCCGACCTTCAAGGATTCCGTCGGCGCATCCCAATCAACATTTATTGAATACTTATTGAATGATTGAGGCACTCGCATTTCAAGTTCTCTCCCAAATTCATCGAAAATGACAGAAAGTTGTGATGGGGTTGACTGAACACTGAGATCAATATCACATTAATTTGACAGAGCAGGACAAGAAGAGCGAGACTATCGCGTCTGGTAACGGGTTATCATGGCGGGTGAAGAGTTGTGGTGTATAGTAGGCAATGGGTGTCTTGACATGATCTGGTCTACCCTCGCGGTGTCTGGGTACTTTTTCTCATGAGTTAGGGAGAGATAAGGTGCCGGTTGTGACTGGTGTAGACAAGGAGAGAGTCGTTAAACCTTGGAGTCCATTTGCTATCTCGTTGTTCAGTGGTTTCTATTGAGTCGGCTTTCTTCTTGGATCTTTCGATTCCAGGGTTTCGAGTAGTTTCTGGATGTCCGACTTGAACTCCGCCTTTGCAATCAACTTGTCAACGCAACATCCCACACAACCAGAGAAACGAACGCTCACATTCATGTCATACTCCCGTATCAGAGCTTGAGTCTGTCTCCACGCCCACCCAAATTCATTTATCATCTTCTCCTTCTTCATGTTATCCGCACTCAGGAATGTCGCAATCCGAATTTGGATATCCCGTGGTTTTGATTTGAATTCTGCTAACGAGAGGGGGAACGCGGCATCTTGCCTGCGTCGCTCTTCTTCGGCATGAAGTTCAAGTTCTCTGCGTTTGAGTTCGAGAGCATGGATGACAGTGATGTGACGAATGTGCTCAGTAGTGAGAGCGGAGCAGAGGGCGGCTTTGTAGTGGTGGTCCGTTGAGGTTAGGGGCTGGAAAGGAGAATTAACCAGTCGTTAGTATCGAGTTAGTTTGGATGTGCTCTAGATAATGAGCCTTGTAGGTTCCATGAATTTCTGTCGCTGAGTCGGCAATGATTCTTCAGCGTCGGGAGTCCAGGAGCCTTTTCTGGAGTCCAATCGTAGGAATGAAACAACTTACGTCGCGTTTCTCAGACCATTCAGCGAGTCGATTGGAGCCATCTAGTTGACCTCCTGTGTAATCTTCTCGGGACTCTCTCCTAAGTCTCTGATCTTCAAGGTAGTCCTCAGCGTGTGCGGCATATATTCGCTCCAGATTGCATTTGTGATCTGCTTTTGCAGTTGAAATGCGTTCCTTTATCGATACAATTTCGTCCTTTGCTAGATCGTCTTTCATCTCCTGGAGGCTTGGTTGTAGGTGTTATTATTTGAGTAGTGGATAATTGCCGTGATGCTGACCTTGGAATTGGTCTGTCTTTTTGTGTGAGGACGAACATGGCCGCTCGGTGCCTGTCGAGTGCACGGTAACGCTCTCTATCCTGCGCGATTTCTTGGATTGACTTCTTTTGCGAGACGGACGATGGCGTCGCAAATGACATGGTTACCGTGGTTCTATGACGTTGATGGTGTTGGTTGTGGGTAATGGTGGCAAACAATTTATTTACTCTTGCATCTACCATCATCGCCCTGAGCCCTTGACTTGAGCATGTGCATGACTGCCTACTTGTAAACTCCCATTCGGAGAAGGATTTATTGAACGATAATGGCCACCAGGGATAGGGAGAATCAGTTCCCGTCGACGTCTATCGGACGCACATCGGGTGCAAGACTGCAACAGACAGTGATGGTGCAAGAATCACACCCACTGGGCTCCCCTCTGTCACCAACATCCAACGAATATGCCTCTGGCAATGGCAGTGGGAACTTTGGACACGCAAAGTACAGACCATATACTCCCCGACATCGCGCCGCGCCGACCGTAACGACAGGTACCATCGTCCATCCACCATCACCCCAGCATCACCCTGCAAGTGGGGGCAATGCCACGAGTAAACTACAGCTCACCAATGCGAAAGCCGTTGCGCAGAATGTTGGGCTGGATACGTCGAGTGTTGGATGGGCGATCCTGGAGAAAGTCGTGTTGGAGAGTGAGACAGGAGAGTTGTGGGCAGAGATCTGGTCTGCAATCACCGGCGGAAAAGTGAGTGATAATAGTATGGGATGAAGTTGAGATGCTAAAAGGGTTGCAGGCGACAGTGTTGCTGCCGACTGAGCAGCTCTCGTCTCACGACAAGCTGACACCAGAGTTCCTGAAAGATCATATTGCGCTTTATGACAGCTCGCAGTGTAGGGATGCACCAGCGCCGATAATTACACTCTCCGGTCTTCGTGGTACATTACATGGGTACGTGCATCCTCTGCCTGTCTCTTGTCCCGCTGCTCACACATACGAAGGACAGAAACACGATTACATTCCATTCTACTCTCCATCCTTCATCCCAGCTTTTCACCGACCTCCTAGACTCAACCACACGAAGCTCAATACTGCGCAGGCTCCCGCCCTTACCTTCCGGCGAATTACTCTGCCCACATCAAGCATATCCATCTGTAAAGGCCTCTATTACGGATGCGACTCTGCCACTTCCGCCAAGAGCACCCGTACCCCCCAAACCTCCTCTTCCACCACGTCCCGGCGCACGTCCATTATCGACCTCATCCACCACCTCTAGTACCCCGTCATCCTCGTCCTCACGTATCCCTAACCCGTTCGCGTCGCTCTTCGGTAACCGTCCATCAACACCCACACCACCAGTCGCCGCATCTCCGCCAGCCTCTGTACGAAGCCTGGAGCCTCCGGCTTCAACAATGGGGACGGATTCACACACGATTATCGAAGTTTCTGCCATTATTATCGAGCGGAAGATCTCGCGGAAGGATGTCGGAAAACAGTTGAACAAGGCTCTGCGCTGTGAAATCAAGGACTCACTTAGTACGGCTAAGGATGCAGATGTACCACATTGGGTCATTGAACGCGTCTCCGAATTCTGCGAGCCCTGGTTCCCTTTCGTCCGTGCACCAAAAACGATGTCGATCAAACCTAAAGGCGCGAATGACGTGCGAGTAAAAGAGAAAGAGAGAGATAAAGACAAAGACAAAGAGAAGGAATGGGTTGTCAACCCCATTGCGAATGAGGAATTCCTGGAAGATACGGTAGAACGGGTTCAGGAGTTCTATGCTCAGCTCGAAGAAGGTCTACGTGTGGAGTTGAGCAAGACGACGAGGACACGCGAGAAGGAAACCTCCTCTGATGTTGCAAGCGTGGAGAACGAGAAGAATACGGGAGAGAAAGTGGAAGATGAGAATGAGGCACGAATTAGAGAGGTCATGGAGCTAGCGGAGAAAACGGTTTGTTCGTTGTTCTATGACCGGTGCGTTCATGGCTTCTTTCATGCATACGTTCTAACTCGGACTTGGGATGGGAATAGGTTGTTCATGCAGCCGTCGACAGATGATGCCTCGCATGATGAAGCATTATCCAACCGTGTGGCAGCACTGAATGTGCTTGATCTCACCCTCGAACATTTGGATATTGAAGTTGGTGAGGCCGGGTCTCGAGTCGACGAGATCATCAAAGCGTGCGGTGAAAGTCAGTCTTTCTGGTCTCCGCTCTCGAATTCCCGTGAAGCTGCGTTTCTAACGGGCTGAACAGAACTATGTGAACTCAACGCTTCCCGTGCGCCAAAGGACAAAGCCACCATCCTCGTTGAGGCGCACCAAATTGTCGTTGGTACGTCTCCCTTGTTACTTACACCATACAAACCAGTATATGTTAACTTTCACGATCATAGATGGGTTATCCAGGCTCCCCCCGGTTCGCCTAATGTCCCCAGAAGAATCTAAAGCTCTCAGAGGAAAACATACTGCAGGCCCCAAATCCACTAATGCGAGTGAAGGAGGTACACAGGACAGCAGTAAACCACCACTCAGCATTGACGTTCCGCCACCACTTCCTCAATGGTCTTCGACATCTGGGCAGCCCTCGCCAACTGTTTCTACCATGACAGCGGCTACTGCGACTTCTACAACACTTGAAACGGAGCGGGATGTGCCGAAAGCGGTCTCCGGCGATTCTTCAACGACAACAAAGGCAAGTTTGGCTGCGACAGGAGTTGGTACGGTGGTTCAACAAGCGGAACTTTCACCTCTGTCTCTGGCGACGTCGTCGACACTCCCTTCACAATCACCAACGCCATCTGCTCCGTCCTCGCCTTCCGTTACATACCAAACTCTACCACCCACACAGACCGAAATTCACACTCAAGCAAAGGCTCAAGTAGCACCAACGCCCGTATCTTCCGATATTCTTCTCCCTATGATCATCTTCTCTGTCGTGAAATCCAATCCTCCGCATCTCGTGTCGAATCTCTTGTATATACAAAGATTCAGGAATCGGAATGCGCACATGCATGGAGGAGGTGGAGAGGAGAGTTTTTGTTTGATCAATGTGTTGGCTGTTGCCGAGTTTTTGGAGAATGTTGACATGGAGGCACTGGGCTTAGATTCGGGAGCTGTCAGGTACACTCCTCGCTCCATCTTTGCCCCATAGACACTAACAATCCTCGAATTAGCGCTTCGGAACTCACACCCATAATCACGCGCAGCCCCGCGATGCCAAATGCACCGGTGTCGGCCACACTCACACCCAGGTCTGCAGGAACACCCTTGTTGGGTGGCATCGATGGCCTGCCACATGTACTCCGCGGCAAAGTTGAACAACAGGTTGATGCAATCGCTGGGTCCGCGAATAAAGTCTTTTCTGGAGTTGTGGATTCTTCATTCGGTATCCTTCGTTCGCTGTTGCCCCATCAACCAAACCACCCGAATCATCCAGAACATAACCCCACCCCGGATGAGACCGTTCCTGGTGCTGGTGGGTCAAGAGTAACTCCCACAACGGCAAAACCAGGCTTTGGGTTGTTGAGAAGAGAAACTGGGTTTTCGATTGCAAGTATAGCTGCGTCCTTACCGATATCCTCACGCGGGAAGGGGTCGCAGTCCCAATCCGGGGAGGAGGGACAACAACTGGTTACAGTTTCGAGACCGGGGTCAGTTAAATCATTCAGGTCTGGGAGGTCATCTACACGCGGCCTAGTCGGAGAGGACGAGAGTGACGAAGATGAGGGTAGTGAAGAAGATGACGGGAGTGGCGAAGAGGAAGAGGAAGATGAGAGTGGGGAAGAGGGGAGCGTGGACGAAAGTGATGAAGGTGGAAGTGATGACGAGGGAAGAGGAATGGAGGGACGAGGTGTGGACATTCCGGGGATTCGCGTTGGTGATACATCCTCCGTAACGGGCAGCATGGGAACAGGTGCAGGTTCGTTTGGGGCAGATGCGAGGAGTATACGTAGCTTTGAGAGTATGATGAGTGATAGTAAGAAACGTCAGAGGGAGAAGAAGCAGAGGCAAAAGGCTGCGAAGGCTGCGAGTGGGAAGAGTACGGGCGTCTTCAAGAATGTGTCTGCGTCTGCTGCGAAGGTAGTTGGCGCGCCGAGGAAGAGTCTTTCGGATAGGCTGGCATCTGTGAGCGCGCTGGCTGGCGGACTCAAGGTGTGTTTATACTTTCCCCTGACCCCAATTTCAGGTGCTAATTGCCGTGGCTGTCTTTTTCTTGTTGTTATAGGGTTCACCACCGGACTCGCGCCGCTCGTCACTCCTTCAACCACCAGTTAAAGAACCTGTTCCTGCCCCTGCACCTACAGGAACTTTGCCGTACACTAGACATGTTGGTTCGCCAGCTTCGTCTCGAGCTACGTCACCTTCTTTATCCAGGTCCCCATCCCCACTTCCTATACGAGCAGCATCTCCGTCTAGAATGGGGGTGCATCGATTACCGCCTCCGAAGCAGAGGTTCATGGAATGTAACGTGGAAGAGCTGAGGATATCGGAAGTCGCGGAATTGTTAAGGGAATATAGGCGGTTGGTTGAGGGTGTTAGAGCAATGGGTGGATTTGAGGAATAGCGTGTTATTGACTACTTTTTGGGTATATTTGTGTTACGTGTCTGGTTTTTCACATATGTAATATCTGACGCACCAAATCGAACCGAACAAGACGGGATAGGTGTGTGAGGATGTCAGCGTTCCAACAGCGAAGGCCCTGTGCCACAGAAGAGATAGAAGACTGTTGAGAACGCGACGCTCCTACCTCGTCTGGGAGAGAGCTTTGAAATCACATGGAGAGAAACCACAAGGTTGTGATTTACCAGATACACGGCATCGATGTCGCATTTCATTCGCTTTGTGGCTTGAACTGAATTGAAAGGCTTCCATGGCCCAAGGACGCGATGACTCCACAGGGTCTTCCAGAGGTAGCATGTTCTACCGAAGCTTGGAGACTCTTGGAACTTGGGGAGGTAGATCAATCCTTCCCGCAAGACATCTTCGAATCCGAACGCCCAATGCGCGCCCATACAACAAGCTCACAAATGCGCATGCCAGCCACCAGAAGGCCACATATCGGGTGATTGGGTCTTCGGTTGCTCCATAAGTCTAGAACATCGTCATTGTCGCCCTAGTGCAACCCAAATCAGCAAACTCTGCTTGCGGCTTGGAACAGCACTCACGAGAGCAGTAGCACAGAGAGAACATTGAACGTTCTATACTCCTCCATGAGGATATCAATGAATGTCTCCCATCTCACCTTGAGCCGTTGGTACGCCGGAAGCAGTTCTTCGGTAGCCTCAACAAAGAAATAGTGACCCAAGTGTGTCGTATGAACTGCAGCACCATTGCGCAATGCCATTTCCTTATTCTCCTACATCGACAGCTCTGCCCTATGGAAAATCTTGTCGACTCTGGATAGATGATCCGAGGAAGTGTCTTATACCCCGGAACTGTAGAAACCTTCGTTTCGTCCCTGCCTGCTTTTCTATTGACAATTTTACGCGTTTACTACATGGATTCGTGAACTCTTATCAGTTGGAAACATGTTTGGTATCAACCATAATATGTAAATACTTGTCTTCAGTGGCTACGCAGTTACATAAAGTTGTTTTCGAGCAAAGTCAATCGTCATGAACGAGATAAAGAAAACAAAAAAAGCTCGTTTCTTTCTACCAGTCAACGAAACATTTACAGGGGATAATGATGCAAATACAAGGATACTGTGAACGAGGACGGTCAGGTGCTGCCCAAAGCTTCATGGGGCATTCTGTTAGGCGGAGGCTCCAGATATGACTTCACCCAGACCACACCACCACCAGTTACTGAGGGGTCCATGATACAGGAAAAGTGGGTAGCTTCATTGCGGATAGGGTAGGTTTGCATCCAATACTGGATGTCAGCGGTTTCAACGTGTGGTTTCGACCGACTCTTCTTTCCAGAACTGACAACGTTGGATGTACTATCGGCTTTCCAAAATTGTTCGACGCATGTTCGGCGCTCGATGCTGTCCTTCAGAATACCGGTTATACCGAGCCGATCGATGGAAGTACTCTTCATGTCTTTTTTTGAAATCCAGGATTCCGCATGCCTATCGTGGTTCGTAACAGCGAGGAATGAGGAAGACGTCTCAACAACGGGGTTGGTAAGGTCTTGTTCGATGACCATAACCTCCTCGGAGGTGCAGAAAGTGAGGTAGCAGGGAGAAATAGGTGATTTAGCCATGAGGGACCGGATCTTGGGGAGGGTGGGGGAAACGGAACCTGATAGAAGTAGGTCACGAAGGCGGCTTGGAATTGAAGGTCGTATTCCTAATAGAACCAGGAGTTGGTGCCAACGGTTTCTGAATAAGTTACGAGATGCACTGAGACACGCGCGGTAATTCATGGACATGGAGAGGCCAAGTCTAAGTTTGAAGAATCAATGGCTCAGCAATTAGGTCCCAATATTTGGATTGGACTAACCTGACCCCAGTCAATACTCCAACATAACCAGCATAAGTCACTCCCCTGATGTCCACGTTGTCAGAGAAGCCAATGGCGATGACATAAAATATACACACCTTGCGATGACTTGCCCCGCTCGCACATACTCCACACAAATCACCATCCGTCTTAAAGGCTCCATCTCCCAGTCTAACCCTCGGAAGTGCACCATTCTCATGTTCATGCGATCCGAAGTAGCATCTGCGACTCGAGCCCCACCACTGGTACATCCCGAGAAAAGGTCCAAGAATGTGTTGAACGCGACGACTAGGTGCAAAGGCACCCCAGTCACACGAGAGATCCCTCTGATTTCCCGAGTCTCCTCCTGTGAGAACACTCTCCTCAGAAGACCTTTCGCAAGGAGGTCGCAGAGACGCGGACAGGGCGTCAACTGAAGAATCTCTTCATAAAGAGGTACGAGTTGCGCGATTTCGTGCTTGTAATCTTGACAAATGGCTTTGTGACGTTCTTCAGGAGGTAGAGAAAGATCAACCTGGTAGAGCGGAGGTTGGTCTGTCTGTCGTTCCTTCCGCGATCGGTGCAGACGCTGGGACTTGCTCTTGCCGTTGGATTTGTCCTTGGTGTGGGCCATAAATTGAACCTCGACAATTCGAATGATACGTTCAGTTCGATCGTGAAGCCACGGAGACCCAGGTCGCTGGTCCCCCGTGAGTGATACAGCAATGCCAGGAACCTGAGCGCCCCGAGCCCAACACACATCACATCACACAAATGGACTCACGCATTGCCGTCTGCCGGGCCCTGGCTAGTTGACTCATGAACTCAAGAGCGATGTTGTATGTGTTCATTGCCCCACGTCGAGCATGAGCGGTCATGTCAGCACTGGACCCGACTGGACCCCTGGGGGAACCTTGATATGAGTAAGGCGATCTCTATCCTGACAACAATTTTCAGATTTTATCGTGAAAGAAATTTCGGTCGCCTCCGGCCCGCATCTATCCAGATTTAGTGCGGGGGTAGAAACGCGAGGAGGACGGGCCTGGTGAGCGTTGACGGCCATGGTCTTCACCGTCACCCGTTATTACGGGGGCGGCCGAGCCCAACAGGACAACAAAGGCATGGCAGCGGGAAGTATGGTTCGTATTCCCTTGACCCGTATGATTCACTACTCCCAACAAGCGAGTCCACCTTTCTGATACTCCCAATTATATTAACTGACGAGATTATCCCCACTGTCGGCAAGTGGCCAATTTCTACCTCTGAGGAACACTCCAACTCTCCATAACTAAGAAAATTCATCGCCAACTCAGGCGATTTTGGATTTGGGCTGTGGTCGTGAGTCGACCCTTTCCTTCATCTATGTCGATAAACTGTTTCTTTGGCCCCTGACCCAGTGACTACCCGGAAAAGTTATGGAGCACGAATTACCGGGTCCGATATGGTGGACGCGAGGAAAGATTTTTGACTGTAGGCCAGTGGGAGTCGTAGCCAATATCACGCTTGTGCGAGGAGCCTTCGCGGCCGGCATTTGTTCACGTATCCTTCCCATCAATCCTGATAGTACATTGCCCGGGGGCTGACGTTCCACGCAGAAGGCTATTCTTAATATGGGTAATTTTTCAACCTACGAAGGTGGTTTATACCCTAAAGCTGCGGAACTATTGGAACCCTAAGATTGGCTACGCACTGAAATCAGCCATATCCCACGAACTTCAGATGCTGTATCCTGATTCGAGGAGTGTCCGACAATTTGATGCCCCGGCTTGCCACCATAAAGATGCTCCAGAAATGAGTCCCCCGTCTCCGAGTTTCCAATCCATTCCACTTTGTATTATGTCCCACTCCTGCTCATCCTCCGGCGGCCGAGGAAGGGAGCTCTTCGACAAGAGAATGCTGTCATCTTCGCCCTTACACGGGCCCTTTCCACCACAATCGATTGACCCTTCCCACTCACAACTGCAACGGTTCTAAGGCGTTCGGTGTTCTTACGACTGGATAAATGCATTGCATTAAAAATAACTTAGATAAGTTCCTCGCCGATGACAATAGAACATACGAGCATCTCGACGATCCTCGCTATCTGATCTCGGTCTCGGTTCTGTGTGTGCGTACATGCCGATTCCATTATGCAACCATGGAATCTTGTGGAATGACTCAGACACAACGCCGTAAATACCGACTCGAATTTCGAATCGTACTCAAGCTAAATCAGCTTGTCGAATTTCCTATCCGAACTCTTTGCCAGTCTCCTCGAACGAGTCCACCACCAGCTGAAACTCAAGTGAACAGGACTCGGGATACATTGGCATTTCTTACGCCCGATGTTCCCCCACGAGCCCAGCAACCTTCCCTGTCCAAACTATTCTTTACGATTCCGGAATGTAAGCTTCACGCCTCGTGTACCCTGTGATAAAACCTGCCTTCTATGGACCGAGGCCGAGTCATTCTTTTTGACTTCCCCCTTCCACTTTTGTTTCTTCATCTAGCTGACCATAGTCGACTCTCGTCCTCACCTTGTCCACATAACCCACCCATCTACTATAGAGTTGCCCCAGGAAACGTAACACGCCGTCCACGCCATTGCCCTCCGGAACGTCAGAGCAGTAGTGTTCCCACTATCGTCGTTACTTAAACAATCACCGGCGGCTACACCCAAGATGCGTTATAACCCGACAAGGTCGCTAGCTGAAATCATAACGGGTGATGGATACAGGGGCTCCGAACGAGACCCCTCCATCACCTCCATTGACTACTCAAACTCAAGATCCACCAGTGAGTGTCTCACACTGTCCGTAATTGAGTACATATTCTCTGAACTTTATTACCTTAGTATGCTTGTGATCTGGGTGAACCCCCCCCCCCCCTCCTCCCCACCCTGATCGTAAGTCTCATTTTCTCCCGGGGTCTTTAATGAGTTTGTTGATGGAGGTTCTTTGCATTTCAGGTCTCCCTACTTGCGATCTCGATATTCGCTTTCCCTTAACCTTTCCCCCTTGTCCTGAAGTTTTGGTGACGAAATCCGTATACGCACATATCTCCTCCGATCCCCAATATCTACCATCTTGTGTTATCTGTCAGCAATCCCCCTCTTAAAGTGAAACATGTTGTATGAATACCAGAAATATATTGTGCATTGCCTCTCCATCTTGTTATTGATCAATAACAACTTGAATTCTTCCACTTGCTGGTGACTTCTGAACTTTTCGTAGCCAAAATTACCTCTGAGTTTATTTTTAGACCGTCCAGCGAGCTATAGAACAACCAAGCTAGAAGGCGACGTTGATAGAAAATCTGAAGCGACTTTGAAGTGATGAAGGTTGAATGTTTTATCGGGATCGCAGACATGAGGCTGAGGGCTGCGCATGAAAGCTCTATGAAACCTCTGCAGGCTTCTCGCACTGGAAGATACCACCGTCCACCTGCCCCTGTTCTGCCGAATCTCAAGTCCAGAAGTTTGGAACATCGGAACGTTACACGAATCGTCTGTTCTATCTGGATTTAGAAGCTCACAAACTTCGCGTATGGATTACCAGCTGAGTCACAGGAGCTGTGGCTGGGTTCCAAGCATTGTCACGGCGCGACCCTACACCGCTATCTAGGAGTAGTTGAGCGACGAGAATTTGTATTCATTTTCCTAACTTTACTCAACGAACGGGTACACGGTACAAAACGCGATAGGACCACCAAAGGCACACAACAATGATCCTGGCTATGTTTCACGGAACCAGTACTCAGGAAGCACGGAAGTTTCGAGCAAGTAACTAAGGGTTTCATACAAACGCGTAACTTCAAACAACTTCCCTATCAGAACTCAGAACTCAGAAGTACCATAGTCGCCAGCATGAAATCGCATGAGCGCGGCGACAAAAAGAGTAGCCAAGTACTCAATTTCGCCTTCGCCCAATACGATCCGTCCGATCCCAGCCTCAACGCCAATGTGCATGGTATCACCATGACTCAAGGCGGCAGCATTGGCAAAAGGTGAGTGTGGCCCCTCACTTCGAGAGCGAGATGGCCTTGGCCTCCGGGCGACAGTGAGCATCCGAAAAGAAGGTCCAGGCGCACGCGCACGATGAATACGACGGACTCTTTCCTCAATGCTCAATTCTGAATCCCCCAGACGACGGATGTACCTATCCCAAGATGTAGGATCCTGGGCAAAGTGATAAAAAGCCTGTCCCACTTCAGGATTTTCATCGACTTGACGAACGAGTGCCAGAGCAAGAATCGAGACCTCCAAGGTGTTCGTGATGGTAAAGTTCATAATGGCTTCATTGAGAGGAAGGTGGGGAATTGTAGCGCCGAAGGAAAGTTGGCGAGATCTGGCCAGGTTTGCAGAAAGGTCCTGCAAAGTGCCAGTGCTGACAACTGATTCTTCGTTGCGCAATAAAACACCTAGGAAGATGTGTGTGATAAACTGGGTTATGTAGGTTATTTCGTCTTGGAAGATCTCTTCGTTTTCTGGGGTGGTATTTCGTAAGGTGCCGAGCGACATGAAGGCGTCCAAGGAGATGGTGTTGAGTCCATTCCAGCCGTGGGCACGGGCGGCAGATTCTAGAGCGACACGGGGATCGGTGGGGGTTGTTGTTGCGCGTAGGACGAGAGCTGTTGGTGCACGTAGGGCGGAGGTCGTTGGTGCACGCTTAGTGAGGGTCAACGCGGCGATACGGTCATAAAGTACGTATATGGCACTCCGAAGGTTTCTTTTGTATTTGATGCTGATGAAATACGTCAGGAGGAATAGCAGGAGGAAGATGGGTGACGTACCACGAGCCACCTGCCAAGAACAACCCTATGGCGATACATGCTACGAGGCGGATGAGGCTGGCGGTCATACTCAACGGCAGATCTGGGTGGGGATACACACCACTAGGCAGCGGCTGTGTATATAAGAAGAATTAGTTCTTGACGACGGACGTTAGTCAGACCCGTTGTGATCTATTCCATGACCTTCACTGGGGAGGTATTCGACACTGATGGTCCTAGAGTTCTGGAGGCTGTCCTACTGACCTGGTTTGTGGAAGTGGCGAAGCGGGGATGTATCTTTGGCGGTGTTTAGATTCTATGAGATGTCCGGGAGTGACATTGGGGTGGAATCTGCAAAGGGGGTATCGCTTTCGGCGGGGTTCTTGGGTAATTGCGGGGGCGTGGCCGTAAGATCGAAAGGCGATTACCCATTCTCATGTGTGAGATGAGATCTTGAATTGTTTTGGGGGAAAGTAATACTTAAGTGTCCCATGGAAGCAATGCGGCTCCTCTGCCAATACCTTCCACCATATTGTTACCTTTCTTCGAGCGGTATAGAATGTTCGGAATGACGGGACATATATGATATCTATGCGCGATAATCTATTATTATCTTGAATATCCTAGATTTCGACAAGAGTTGCTTCTTCGGCCTCGGTTTCAATCCTTTACAACGTCTCATCCTGAGACCATGAATGATTGATTTCCTATCTATTAATTAGCTGTAACTCCATGACAGCCCGCCCAGCGCACGGGTCCCGACTCATCAAAATAAGAGTGAGAACACGATATCCTACCAAACATAGGGAAATTAGGAGGCGCATGTATTCCTGGCTACAAGACCTGCGGGATAAGAACACCAATCCATGAATGGCTGATCAGCGCTCAGCGCTCAGCTGCGGATTCACGATGATAGGAACAGACAAAGATTGAAACAACATCACAATTCGGTTCGGTACTCATATATATCCTTGACCGATCTTATCACGAACCTCGAATAGGCACCTCAGCTCCAGGAGCTTGGCGGGGAACTCCATAGCAGCCATTATTCACCTTTGGATCGAAGGCAGTAGTCATTTCCAAGGAAAATTCAAGCTCGAAGAACAGTAAATTTTCCGCAGTTCTGGAAGAAGGCGTAGATCGCAGGCATCGGATGATTGCATCTTTAAAGAACAGGGACAATGAGTGCGGGAGTGGTGGGAATGCATCAGATCTTGCCCATAGATGGCGAAGGGACTAATTCTTAGTGATAATCGGGACATAATCATTGTTCCATATAATTGTTGTCCCATTCTTCAATCCCTGTGATCCCTCACCCAAAAGTGCTGCGCACTGAAGATCGCGAAACCCTCCACAGCTTCTGTGCTTAATTACTCTGAAACGAGCAGCGCGTGTGGTACAGTAACGTCAGTTCAGGCTTGTGCATCATGGAGCATGGTGGTTATCAACGAGACATGATTCCTCTATCAACTAGAAGTAGTGACTGGGTCTCCTTGAGCCTTTTGTGTAACGGACGGATGGAATCATGCAAGTTGAGAAACCCTTGCCAAGCAGGGTAATACTGGACTGGAGGTACTGATCAAGGATTCCAGCGACTTAGGGTTAGTCGAGCGTGCGGTTCAAAGTGAACAGCGGGTGAGCACACGAATACTGGCAATGTAGGCATGGAATACTGTAACAGCCACAAGGCCTAACGGGTGCTTTTTCCAGGTATGGTGTGATCACGGGCCGAGGGTCATGCCGGGAGTGACAATTTTCGAGACAATGGCATTGGAGTGGGATAGGAACCGACCAGGGACCACTGCGAAGACCCGTGCTACTTCCTCACTCCCATGTCAAGAGCTGACTAATCATCACCCAAATATCCAGACTGAGCACAGTTGCGACGACGATAATATGCGTGCAGCAGCTACGTGGGCTCTTAAACGTTATAGATGGGCAGGAGGGGTTGGTGACAGGTGAGGTGTTACATTACGTGAGGTGGTAAGAGGATGATGTTATCGTCGATGGAGGTGGCGCAACTGTGAACTATGTATATATTATACTTAATAAGACTGGGCACTACCTGACACACCGTCAACCATGCCATACGCCTACTCTCTCCTGCCCACACACAGGCCAAGACAAAACTTCATCGCAAGCCTCTTCCTTTCACGTAGATACACTCGTTTCTTCCTCATCGCCCTCCTTTGCATTGCTTCCTTGGTCTTCTTCGTTCCTCACGATACAGAGGAGTCCCTCCTCTCTACCTCCCAGCTATGGGAATCTGCGTATCCCCCATATCCTGTACCACACGACTCACCACCACCAGAAGACCCACGACCGCCCCTGTACCAGCGATACACCGCTTATGAAGAAGCTCTTCCACAACACGATGACACGCTATCATACCCAGAGGGTTCACATGCAAAGTTCATTTTCTTCGCGAACCATGTTTGGGGTGCTGGGTGGGGAAACGCCATGCAGGAGATGATTCTGAACGCACACTTGGCTTATGCCTCTGGCCGAGCGTAAGCACTCATATGAAACCCTCTGTCCTGTGTCCAAAAACTAACTTGCGATTTTCCCTGTCATTTGCAGGTTCGTATTTGACAACTACACGTGGGACAGAGACAGTTCTGAATACTCGGACTTTAATGGGAAACTCATCCCCTCGCGCATCCCTCTCTCTGCAATCGTTGCTGGCCCTCTCTCCGGGCACCCGTACTCAAATTCGACGGTTGCAGCCACATACCCTCGATTCGTCTCCCGTCACTACTACAACCAAGTCTGCCCAGAACCTTACATCATCAACTCGGATGTCGTAAAAGCCACTATCCCCTCCGACGCATCAGCGCTGGAGACGCTGAATGCCTGGGTCGCCAAGCTCCAAAGCATCGAACACCGATGTGTTGAAATCGAAAAGGACACACCTCAGCTATTTGACATCTGGTACGCACCCCTCCCCTCCAAATATATTTTATAGAATGTGTCATTGATATCACGTATTTTTCTGTTATAATTGCAAATCGATCCAGGCTCGTAGGATCACCGCGTCTACATGACATATTACCCTCACTCTCAGCTTCACCAGTCATGAGAGATTTCGCTTGGTCCCCATTAGTCCACTACGCCTTTCAACAAAACCAACACCATTTCACCACCAACACCAGCACCAGCACCAGCACCCCAAACCAAAAACCCTCCCTCCTCTCATTCCTCTTTCCTCGTCCCCATTCTGATTCTGATTCGAAACACTCCTCTCTAACTCCAACACCACCCACAACTCAAACAACCTCACTCCCCTTACTCGCATTACACCTCCGTCGTGGAGATTTCATCCAACACTGCGAACACTTATACCGATGGGGATCAACGTACACAGGCTACAACAGCCTTCCTCAACTCCCCGACCGCTTCTTTGCAGAAAACACCACACTCAGAAACGAGATGAGTGAAGAGGAAGTGAGAGAGGGGTATATAGAGAAATGTTTGGTGGATGTGGATAAGGTGAGGAAGAGGGTTGTGAGAGCTGTGAGGGAGTGGAGGGAGGAGAGGTTGAGGATGGAGAGGGAGGAGAGGGGTTGGAGTTGGACATGGTGGTGGAGGGGGGGAGGAGGTGTAAGCGATGAGGAACGGGTGAGGAAGATGTTGAGGAAGGTTTATATTATGACCAATGGGGATCGGGAGTGGTTGGAGCAGTTGAAAGTGGCGTTGTATGAAGATGCGCGACGGAGTGTTGACATGTCAGACGCGAACTCGGAGATAGATCTTCGATACGACTATGATTTCGAGTGGTCTTGGGACGAAATCTCGACTAGTAGGGATTTGGAGCTGGGTTGGGAGGCAAAGTATGTTGCACAGGCGGTGGATATGTATGTTGGTCAGCGAGCTGAGGTGTTTGTTGGGAATGGGTTTTCGAGTTTGACGGCGAACGTGGTGTCGTTGAGGACTGTTGCTGGTGTGGAGCCCTGGAGAACGAGGTTTTGGTGAAGGTTTTTGTTGAAGGTTTTTGTTCACTCTTTTCTCTTTTCTCTGTTTCCTTTTTGTGTATTTTGGGTTTGTGTTTGGTTTTATGGCTTGGGTGTTTTTGTCTTGTCTCGGAGTTTTGGTTCTAGGTATACCTTACATATACATAACACTCGTTTGAAAATGATTTTAGACAGCATATATGCGTGTAGCCCAGACTAAGAGGCAGATTACAGCATTCATGATTTATTTGCCTATAGTTCTACATGAAGTATGTAGTAGTCCTGTGGATTTGATAGACCCATCGGCTGGAATATGCTTCATAAATCATTAAAGAGATTTTTGAGATGGGAAAGCTGATGGGAGATATGTTTCATTGGATTTGCTGGTTGCATTATGGATTAGGCTGATGTCAACATGTGCTGGCCCAAAGAAATTGAATTTTGGGAATCCCACCTCAATGACTGTTGCACAATGGGAGACCCTAACAGCACTTCAGGTTAGACTTAATGTGGTACAGTCACTCAGCAGTCTCTTTAGGGTCTGTTTGGAATATCATTGCTAGTTTGGTTTACTTCCATGACACCAAATATTATCATCATTACTGCTGGTGATTAGTTTCCAGTACATTGAAACTAAGTTGACACTGTATGTACACTCAACATACATAAGATACTCGAGTACTTATATACTGATGCTTTGAGGTTTCCCCGGCTCCATTGTAGAAGAAGTTGGACCGCTGAGGACCCGTTAATCTGGGAAGGACCAGCTCTATTTGTTGAAGGTAGTAATAAACCTTGCTCTTTATGCCAACAATGCCTTGATCTGGGAACAAAGGAGTGGCGTGTTGACGTTGAGACTTGCTCGTGCGAGAACAAGCCTGAGCCGAGAGGTGCACGTGACTATGATGATGATGATGATGATGAACTCTGCATTTCTATACTGCTACAAGCAAACCTACTGCTAAGACGCGGTGAACGTAGACTAGAGCTAAGCTAGGTAACTACGCCCCCTCGGCTGGGTGTAACGACGTGAAGAACAAGGTCCTGAGTAGAAGTGTGGAGAAGTCTGGTGAAGTGAAAGGGTAGGCGCGGGTAAGTAAGGTCTGCAGTGAAGATTACGACGGAATATCATGAGCATATAAACATAGAGACATAAAATAAAGAAAAATTAGAAGCATAGCAATATATTCGTGGAAGTAGAGTAAATTAAAAGGAAATATAGTAGGATTGGGCAGCATATGTGAGGCGATTGGTCAGTTACCTCTCCTCCTCGTCAGGGTCATCTCCTCGGAAGCTGTCCAGGGGGATGTCGTCGATGACAGGTACCTTTCGTGTGGGGGGGCCTCTACCATTTTTTGTGAAAGCCCCTGATTTCTCGAGGAATTCTGCCAGTGCAGTGATGCCGTCCTTAGTTCCCAGGATGTGGGGGAGGTATAGAGTTTCGGAGGCGTTCCGAAGTATATAGCGGTATCTCTCGTATATGGGACATGACCGGATGATGTGTTCTCGGGTTTGAAGGTCTTCCCCGCATGGGCAGGCAACGTTCTCGGATGGGACAGCCAATCTGTAGTAGTCCCCAAAGTATCCGTGCCCTGTCCTGCACTGGACAAGGCGTCCAAATATCTCTCGCTTATCTTGGAGAGCACGGAAGTGGTGGGTGGGATGGAGTGAAGGGGGGATGTGGTTGGCAGTCGCATACTTCCCTTGTTGCGGTAGGTTTTTCCATAGGTGAGTCCACTCTGAGACTATACGTTCCCGAGCTCGTCTGTTTGCATATGTGATGGTAGGGTCGGAGTAGCTTGGGAGAGCAGTTGCGTCCTTGGCTAGCTCGTCTGCTTTTTCGTTTCCTCTGACTTTGGTATGGCCTGGGCACCATGAGACTGATAGTCGGTGGTTTGGTGACTCATCCAGCCATTTGAGGGCGTTCCAGTAGAAGGTGTGGGCGATTAGCTGGCCATGATGGGGTTTGGGGTCTGCGACAGCTGTAATGGCTGAGGCATTGTCTGCGAACATGTGTATGTGTTGTACTTCTGGATGTTGGTGTGCGAATGATATTGCTTCATTGAGGCCTATCGCTAGGCCATAGAGCTCTGCATCATATACCTCTGCTGCTCCACCAAGGCCAAGTTTACGTCTGAAGATTTCTCTGCCCAAGTGATATCCGACAGCCGAGGCGCCAACTCTGTGGAACCGTTTCTGGATTGACTTTTGGGATCCATCTGAGTAGACTATTAAGTGGGGGGCCTTGTTCCATGTTGAGTCTACGAAGTTATTGTGGTCTCTGGCAGCGTCTTTTTTGTCATAAGGTCTGTCCTCGATTACGAGCCGGTCTTCGTAGTCAGCCTGAGTTTTACGCCAGGGAGGTAGGAGGAAGGGGAAAATGCGTTCATAAGAGGGGGATGTGTGGACTGCCATTTTTTGTAGCTGCGTAGGTTTCCCTCGATGGTCGGGGGTAGAGGAGGGAAGTGGAGGAGGATTTGAGGGGGGTTGACCATTTCGCCATTCGTCTGGGAGCCGCTGAATGATGGGATTGTCTGTACTAAGTTTGTTGAATCGAATAGCAGTTTTCTTAGAAACCGAATCTAAGTATAAGCCGAGGGGGGGAATAGAAGATTTGATTTCGAGGGCATGTATGGGAGTGGTGCGGAAGGCAGCACAGATTAGGCGTAGGGCACGGTTTTGGACTCTGTTCAGGGTCTTGATGTGGAGTTGCTTGCCTGTCCACCAGGCAGCACTTGCATAAGTGAGGATAGGAAGGACGCATGTTCAGTAGAGGAGTCAAAGGTGTGAGTGTGACAGGCTGTGAACCGTGTTTGCCAGCATGGAGATGCACGTGATGGCTGATTCTGCTTTAGCCGCCATTTTGGATACATGGTGGTTGAATAGGAGTTTTCTGTCGAAGTAGACTCCTAGCCATCACACGGTTGAGGTGACTAGCACTTTGGAGATAGTGCCATCATGCTCATATAATTCGATGTGTAGGGCAGAGTGGTCTGATTTCCGATAGGTGTAATGCATGAGTTCCCATTTGTCTCAATCTGGGGAGAGGCCAGCTGCGTACAGCCAATTGTCTACCTGTTTGTAGGCCCAGGCTAGTATAGTAGTGTTGGTGTTGAGTGATAGGGAGGAGACGGCAAGCATGCCATCATCTATATACATGAAGGCTGTAGTGCAGGTCGGATGGTTTCGATGGTGTTCCTCAGGGACTTCTACTATAGTGTTTGGGTTCTTGAACATGTCAAGTAGTCTGGCTGAATAGAATGCTGCTAGGATGGGGGAAGCTGGAGAGCCTTGGGGAATCCCATTTTGGACTGGTTTCATTTCTCCTCTGACACTGTCCAGGCAGATCACTGCCTCCCTGTTAGGCAGTCCATCTGACGATCTCGAGGGGAATGCGCTGCTTTTTTAGTTCAGCAAGGAGGTGATCATGATTTACGAAGTCAAAGTATCCTTTAATATCGAAGGTTAGTGCAGATGTGACAAGGCCGTGATTCCATGCATTATGGACATCATGGATGAATGCTAGGATGGTGTCCGATGTGGAAGAGTTTGCTCTGCCCCCAAATTGGGCTCCCGAGATAAGGTTATACTGCCCTGCTAGGTATGTGAGTCTACATGCTACAACCTTTTCAAGTAGCTTTCCTATACACTCAAGAAGAGTGATGAGTCTGTAGGCTCTAGGTTGGGAGTAGTTGGGTTTGTTAGGTTTATGGAGGACGACTGCTACTGCTTTTCACCACTGGAGAGGGTGGTAGCCTTTGGCTAGACAGCGCCATATGAGCATGGTGATTTCCTCTCCAGCATAGGGCCAGGCCCATTTGAGCATCGTGTAGTTTATTTGGCTTGCACTGGCTGCCATGTTGGAGCTAGAGTTGAAAAGGGCTTCACGTACCTTGGTGTACGTCACCTCCTCGAATGGTATTTCATCTTCTTCTCTCATTTTGAGGTTTACTGTGACAGGTTCAGGCAGGGGAGGTGGTTCTTGGTAGAGGGCTTTCCATAGGGTTTCACACTTTTCTTGGTAAGAGATTGCTGGTGGGTGTTCCAGCCCACACATGAGAGCCAGCATGGGGTAGTTCCGGAAACCTGTGGTCCACTGCCAGATTTTCCATATGTCCTCCGAGCTTACTTCCTCCAGTATCTGGTTAGCCCATGTGCTTTTCGCATGGCGGACCAGTCTTTTGAAGAAGTTCCGGGAGCGTTTAATTTCAGCTGTGAGATCAGGGTCAGTAGTATCAAACTCTTCGACGTGTGCTATCTGGAGGTTTCGTAGGTACCGTATGTGTGCTGCTGCCCGTGAGAGGTCGTCATTCCACCAAGGCTTGGCAGATGGGCTAGGGGTTCGGATTTTTGCTGCCTGTTCGTTGGTACAAGAGATAGCTTCCGTCAGTGCGCTGGTTGCTCTCTCTAGCTCTTCTGTGGAAATGTCATGGTTAGTGTCCATCAGTTTGTCCAGGGGCTCACGATAGATTCCGAGGTTCGTGCACAAGGCCTTAGTCCATTCTTCTTGGTCAGTGTCCTTCATATTGAATCGGACACCGCAACTGTTGTCAATTGGGTCTGCGCCAGTGAAAAGTGTCCATTGTATGGCGTAATGGTCGGAGTCATATGCTAGATCGTGGCGAATTGCCCAGTCAAAGGGGATGGAGTGTTGTATCGCTCTCCCGTTGGCAAACGTCAAGTCAATCACTGATGGTGAGCCTTGACCAGAGTGAGGGAAGTAGGTAGGTTTTCCGGGGGGTTGACCAGCTGAAATCCATGTTCTGTGAGCCAGTCCACCACATTTTCGGCTTCAGAGTTGGTTGTGTAGCGAGTCGTGTCGGACCATAGTGGGTGGTGGAGATTCCAGTCTCCTGTTATAATGATTGGTTGGTCAGTAGGGAGCGGGATTCCGCGGAGGCGGACCGAAGCTCTTTCGCCACAACGTTTTTCGTCATTGTATAGATTGATTATTGTGGTGATGGGCTTACCGGGGAAGCTGACGCTCAGGATCTGAATATCACGGTCTTGGGTCAGGTCTGATCTGAGTGCGATTTCGAGACCTGGCCGCGGTTGATAGTATGCCATTACACGGGGTGCAGGGTCGTCCTTGTTTTGGACAGGAGCGGGGAGGATTGGAGTCCATGACCTGTGGCCAATGGGACCTTGAACGTTGTTGGGTGCAATCACCCCCCACCGTGGTTCTTGAATGAGTAAGATGTCAGCATCGTTGAAGTGTTCGTTGAGGAGGCCATGAATCGCTCCTCCTTTTTTGTTGCAGTTGAGTTGTATGACAGTGATGGACGAGTGAGCGTCGGATGAGGTGTGAGGTTGTCGGTCGTTCATGACGATACGATGTTTTGTACGGCCGCTAGGCTCCTCTGGACGTCGTCTGTTGTAATGTTAGTGTGACCCAATCTGTGTGCTTGCCTGGTGATGTTCTCCAGGGAGGGGTTTGGGTCCGCTAGTGGGGCAAATCTGTTCTGTTGGTTGCTCGCGTTTCTTTGCTTGGCGTTTATCTTCTTCCGTCCTTGTGTTTTTTCTCGGGGATTGCCAATTCTGCGCAGGCGTTCTGGGCAGCGTGTCCACCCCGCCGGGTGGTCAGTTGCTTGGAGTCCAGCCGCTTTGCAGTTTAGGCATGTGGGGGGGTTCCGGGTGTCAACGTCGGTTTCCATTGCTGAGTTGTTGGCTGGCGGGTTCAGATTGTGGTGTTGTTCCTCGGTGTGTTCTTCACCACACAGTCTGCATCTTGGCGGTCGTTGGCACTCCTGGGTGCGGTGGTCGAATTGCCAGCATTGGCGGCATTGGATGATGGGTGGCCTGTCCGCCCATTCCCTGATGCAGACAATCCTGCTGAATGCTGCCATGGTTTTGGTGGTCCTAAGGAGGTGAGCGTGCTGGTCGAACGAGTCGACAGCAAAAACAACGGAGGAATACGGCTGGTGGGAGATCTCATTGGGTGGCCTGACCCATCTTGGTAGCATGACCACATTGAGGGCGGCATATTCGGGGTTTACCTCCCGTAGGTGGTCATGGATGGTTTGTGAAGAGTACACACCTTGGTCGAACGCTCCAGTCCTGACATTGGTGATTTCGACCTTGTACCATTTCTTGTCCTCCCTGACTTTGCCATTGTGCCCTGGAGCTATGACGTTAGGGAGGCCGTCGGCGTAGGGTAGGATGTTGGCGGCATTTTGGTCTGATCTCGTGAACGCAATGCAATTTCCTTGAGGGTTCCATTTGATCGCGATGACCTTGAGGTGTGCGGGGGTCCCCTGTAAGGCGAGGTGGTTATTGATGTCCCGGACAATGCTCGCTTCGTCCCGTCTGTCAGTAGTTTTTACTGGTTCGTCAAAGGAAATGACGAGCCGAGATGGGTGGTGAGCTTTGCTAGGGTTAGCTGGGGCTTTGTGCGGGGGTGTAGCAGGAGCCTGTTTGTCGTGGGTCTGGCTAGAGGTGACTTGGGCGTATGTTCTGGGTTGGGCATTGTTTGGGTTGTGAATGCTTGCGTCTAAACCTGAGTGATGACTTGTAGGGGAAGCTTGGCCGGAACCGTCCTTGAGTTGGGAGACTTGGGTTGCAATGCGTTTAACCTCGTCCGCTAAGTCCTTGATTGCGTCGAATACCACGTCGTTCTGGTTTCTGGGGATGGTGGTGTTGTCAGTAGTTGGTCTACCTGTAATGGTTTGTAGAAGGTTAGTAGCGATGATTCGGATGTTGTCGCCTTCTGGGAGCGGACCGCCCATCAGTACTGTCAGCTTTTTGGCTGAGGTGAGAGCTCTCATGATGTATGACTGAAGCTCAGCCCTTGAGGCTTCCACTTCCCGGGTCGTCGTGTGACGAGGTTGCTGAGGCTCGTAATTCTGAGGGTTTAGTGTGGTCTGCGCAGGACGACGCGTGGTTGGCGTGTTTTGTGCCTCCATGAACACGTCTTCCGCGTCGCTGATGTCTCCATCGTCCGACGAGCCTACCCAAGAAGTTCTGCGCTTTTTGGCCCTTGGGGTTACGGGCGCGCCAGGTGACTTGGGGGGCTGCCGACGTGTACCAGGGGTTCTGCTTGGAAAATCTGACTTGTTTCTGGTTGGAGATGTCATAGCCTGGTCGGGAGATGGTCTCCCGGGCTCGAAAAGAAATATATTGGGAGCTTGGGGTCCGCTGGGCGTGTCCCCAGCGATGTGAGTGTCCATTTTTTCCGTGGGAATTAACAGAGATGGTGATGGTAGGAGGATACACGTGACACGTGACGTGACTACGATATTGTCGCGTCTACCTGAGAGAAAGACCCACCAAGGTGCTTCTTCTGATACTGTGTCTCCAGTCTTCGCAACCTGAACACCATTTCAGCACGCCTCCAAGGTCCAAGTCTCTTCATATGAGCTCGTGAGGACCATCTTCATCACTCTGCGCCCTATGCCGTCTCACCCTTTGCTTTGGAATTGATTCCACACCCCGCTCGCACCGTTCCCGGAGTGATGGATCCGTCGTAACCAGCCACCGGGACGAACTTGGACGCGAGATGGACACCGAAATGTGGGTCTGTGGCGTCGAGGAGTTTCGAACCTCCTATCTACCATTCATTCCTGCCGAAGCAGACGTCACAGCTTGTGTTGAAACGTTAAAAAACGCAGGCCTTCTTGTTCTATCGGTGGATGATAACGGGCTCCAGTGGAGTGACTTTCCTGATTCTCCTTCAAAACTCAAAGCCAACGAGGCCGCACTGTTCTCTGTGTTCGAAAAAATTGCGAAGGAACTGACCAACTACACCTTCTCTTCCACTGATGGTGATGGTAGGCTTGCCGAAGCCCATCTTCAGTCCCGTGATTGCCCCAACACGCACCTCACTTCGGAACTCGAGGGTGCAAACTTCAGGATAGATGGGTGTTTCGAGTTGAACAACGCGTCCAGACTTTGGTCGGGTTCGGAAAAGTTGGTGGCTCCGGATACTGTGGTCGTTGCTGAGTACAAAAAACACGAGAAAGATACGCTCGACGTGCGGCACTCCTTGTCTTTCATCCATATACATTCTGACCTCCTTTCAGAATCGCTTGAAGCTGGTTTCTGCAGCAAGCCATATCATGAACGACGATCCTCGGCGCATGTTCATGTTCGGTGTACGTGTCCGGCTCGAAATTGCCCCAGTGAAGCTGAAGCTAATGCACGGTCAGATTACGGTGGAGGATGGCATGATGTCCCTGTGGTACTTCTCCCGTTCGCACTCGACAAAGTCCAAACCATTCGACTTTACCAAGGCAAGCTATAATCCCTAGTGGTGTCTTGACCTCAAAAAACACAACCTCCACCAGAACCCCAGGATCTTGATATCGATTTTCCTCTCGCTTTTATTTGGCGATGAAAAAGGACTCGGCTATGATCCAAATGTTCGTCGTTGCTGTGGAAATATCATTCACTACGAGTACGAGGTTCTGGCGGAGGATGGTCCTCGTTACTATAGGACCTGTAGAACCTTGTCCAGCTATCGTTCGCTTGGCATTAGTGGACGCATGACCCGGGTTTGGGAAGCAGTTGAGATCTCCGGGTTCGGGGGCTCGGTCCTGCTTCCCTCGACTCCGGTCGCCCTCAAAGACGTATGGTTGGATGAGGGCGCAATGACGGAGCGCCAGATCCAGACCAAGATTTTCGACGCGGTCGAGGATGAATGCACCAAGCATAAAGGCGACCAGAAATCCCGTCTCGATCTCATTGCTCCACTGGATAGAACGATGGGAGACGCCGCTTGAGATCATCGTTGGTGGCAAATATCGGGATTACTTCATGGATATCAGCTGCGATGGTAAAGGACAGAGGCTGAAGCATAAACCAAACAATGCTATTCATGTGCGGGGGCTTTTCTCTTCAGAAATTCCGAAGGACGTTAGTTCTCAAAGTCGTCGCATTCCGAAAGCAGATCAAAGTCGAAATATGGGCTCCCCAGTTCACCCCTTTCAGCGCAGCCCCCACACCGATGTTGCTCATCATCAAATCCTTCAAAACCAGAGTTACCATGCCAAGGAACGTTACTTCCTCGTTTATAAAGACGTTTGCACAGCACTTCATGACGCACCCAACCTTGCGACATCGTTTAAGGCGCTTCTCGACGCGTGGATGGGTACGTAAACGCGGCGGCGAAAGAAAGACAGACCCCTTACTAATTCCAGTTCAGCTCTCATTGTTATGTTCGTCGCCAACTGGGTTCATCGTGATGTCAGTACAGGAAATATACTTTTTCTGGGCAAGAACGTGGAAGCTCAAGGTAAATTGAGCGATCTGGAATACGCCAAGGAATTTCAATCGGCCTTGCCCAGCTCGACGGATCCCAAAACAGTGAGGGTATCCCACTTTTTTGGGTACTTCATTGCTGATCTATTTGCAGGGTACACCATTTTTCATGGCATATGAGCTCTTAACTGGCGCGCTCCTTTATCGCTCGATGAAACAACCGCCAAAGTCGCGTAGGTTTGCTGATGCTATAGTTACGATGTTGGAAGGGACAGGAGATTATGTGCCAGCGGGGCAACCGGAGCTCCCTACGGGAACATCATATCCAGTTGTGCACAACTTCCAGCACGACCTGGAATCCCTTTGGTGGATTGCATTGTGGATCCTCACTGCTCGGGTTGACCACCCGCCCTCGCAGTTCTTCGCACGATCAATCTTCATCAATGGGTTGCAGTGCTCCAACGAACGTGCAAACGTCTTCACGCGAGAGGATTATTTAGCCACTCGACTGCGGGAAGTGTTGCACGAAAAGCTTCACCCCTTTATCGGCTATTTGGCTAACTCTTGCCAGTTCTTGTGGACCGCATATGTGGATCGGGAAGAGGCGAAGAGAATGAGCGACTCAGCGACCTATCCATCCATTTATCAAGACTTCGGGACGGAGCTGATCTCCTGCCTTGGATTGGCAGTAGCCACGAAGGAAGCTCCGCCATTGGTTGATCTCCACCTCAGACGATACGTGGAACCGATAACTGGACCCTCTGTTTCGAGTTCTGCAACTGAAGTGACCGCCACTACATCAACAACTGATCATCCCGCATCCGACCCTATGCCTGGGCGCGCATCCAAACGATCGCTCACGCCTGGAATGGCTGATGATCATACACAGGATTCTGGAGTTGCCATTACCAAGAAGCCTCACATGTCTATACTTCCAGACCGTGTCCGTGTACTTCACCTGTCTTGATACCCATCCAAACCAGTTTAGGGAATTGTCAATAATCAATGCTAATGTATCCACAATGTATACCTCTTTCTCTTTGTATGATGTGGACAGTACAAAGGCTCAGACCTGTCAAGATCATACAAGTCAGGATAAGGACCACATGTCCAAGTACTACCAGTCATGGCTACTGTCACATTTAATGCATACATACTCAATGTTACATGAGCTTACCATGTCAGGAGATGAATACAAGGCAGTCCCATCATGTCTAAAGTTTACCAGACTTACCATCAGTTACAGCACTAAATCTATTAAACAGGGACTTAAATATCCAATTTTCTAGAGACCTATCCCAATACATCTCTATTGGGTCACATGTAACCTCTCAGGTCAAGGTGCTCTGCTGCACAAGCTAGCCTTGTAATCTAGTGATCTCAGTGAGTCAGACTGAGGGCTACCAGGATCCCCAAAACTGAAGGGTATCCCTGATCAAGTTTGGATGGAAATATGAAGATTTCTTGGAAACCCTCCACACATTGTTGGATAAAAATTGTGGAACTTTGGGTTGAAAGCCTCCTTTGAGTTCTAGATAAGACCTTGGTCTCCAGAGGATACTCTGTTAAAATGCAGATAAAATTTCCTGTGTGGGCAGGACCTGGGTCTGAATGTTGGCTCTCTGTTCCAAACCATACCTGCTAGCTGCTGATTATACATAGTGGAAATTCCATTTTGTCCTACTTTTAGGCATTATTTACTGTTTTGAAAACCACTCCTATTAAAGTACCCAAGTAGCAAGTGAAAAATCACTACTAGGCCCTAAGCACCCAGACCCTGTTGCAAAACCTGGATAAAACATGGGTAGCCAGGGAACCCTGATTTTTTTTGCAGATAAATTTTATATAAATAAAAACTTCCAAACTCAAATCAGGGTTTCTCTCCTATTTTCAGGAGTCCAAAGCCACCCATTCCCAGATCAAGGGCACTATTGGAATGGAGAGAACAAGGTTCATAAGCAAATAGCACCTTCAGCAAGCAGAGCTGGTCCTTCCCAAACTCAAAGTGTCCTCAGCAGTCTAACTTCTATGATTGAGCAAGAGGCAGGTAACACTGGAGAAACCTCAAAACATCAGTGTATCAGTAATCCTGGAATGTACAGTCTTTGCACAGGCAGCAAAGCAACACAGTACTGGTGCCAATAATTAAGATCAATTATCACAAGGTCAACATTGATCCTGTGGAAGTGTGCAATCTATATGAGTTCATTGCCTAGAGACAACATGAACAGCTACCCAAGGTTAGACTGAGCAGTCCCTTCAGACCCATATGGGACAAGGATTGTCCCTTGCCCTTCTTTCAAGGATAGACTCTGACTTAGATATTGCCTGGTCAAAGAAGAAACCTTATAATAGTGCTTATGTCCTTTATTCTCTCTGACCCCTCTCAGATCTCTATACAATACAGCATACCTTAGCTTTGGGCTACAGCTCATCTCTGTTCCATTGCAAATCCCATGGCTATCAGACTTCAACATATAGCACTGAGAAATACATAGATATATGTGAAATGTAGATATACTGTCCCTAGGCATAATATTGCAAAATTTCATTTTGAAAGGGGTGAGAACTCCTTGTCAGTCACATCACTTTTGGGTTTATGATTAGATTTGGGCATGTCAACTCATTGCTGAACAGACTCGTAGTAGCAGGAAGTAAGGAGAGATGGGGGTTTCCTACTACCCCTATCAGCATAAGGAAACTCTTGAAATCACTTATATCAATTAAGATGTGCATATTGACAGCATGCAAAGTATTCTCATCTGAAGAGAGCCTTATTGAATACAAAGAGCTTAAGGTTCTGTTTGATTGGATAGAAAATATGTTAAGCATAGAGTGAACTCAAAGGCATTATGTACACAAAGGTATATTTGTGGCTGGTGGTCAGGACCTGGGACACCTTCACTTCAGAGACTATGAGATGTTGTCGATAGAGTCAGATCAGAGTAGTATGGCGAGTAAACAGTACACACCAAACCTAGTTGACGGGTTTGTGAGCATAAACAGTGTAATTCTTGCCAAAGGTATTCGGTGTTTCATCGCAAACCCGTTCAAAGTCGTTGATGATCGCATCATATTCCTCCTCCGACTGAGCAAAGCCTAGACCCCCTCTGCTCAAGATTGGCGTCTTCAGAGCCTTGAAGAAGCCGATCAAACCATCACGAGCATGCTCCCCATCTGGCCCCGCCCATTTACCGATTGGGAATTTGCCTTCTACAGAATGAATGTCCGTGAATCCAGCATCTTGTAGCCACTGAGGTAACAACGAGGCTGTTTGCAAGACATGGTCACTTGCTTCGTAAGCGAGTTCGGGCGTCCTAAGAGCCTTGTGGTTAGGATGAGATGGGCAGTCCAGCTCCGGGCTAGCTTCACAGAGTTCGACCCAGCCTCCAGGTTTCGTGACACGGAAGAGCTCGCGAATAGCAATAGGCCATTCCTGTGAGGTCAAAGCGCTCATGAGGAGGCGCTGGTGAATCAGTTGAAAGGAGTCCGTCCAGTCCTTCGGAAGGCATGTTACGGAAGCTTGGAAGAGCTTCATATTGTCTGGAGGTTGGCGAGGGAAGAGACGAGTTTCGACATCGGATGCGTAAAGCTCGATATCTGCTGGCACTGTGGAGGCGAAGTCAAGAAGCCAGCTACCTATGAAGCCGTCAGATACTTGAAGATGCCACTGCGAAATCCGAAGACGTACAAGATCCCGCGCCAGAGTCAAGCACTTTATCCCCGGCTTTAAGCGTCACAGGGGAGAGAACAAGCTTGTTGTTGAAGCCTCGAGTAATGCTCTTGTGTTGGGTATCAAATCTAGGATGCAAACATATTACATGGCGAAGGCTGGGAGGTATGGCAGTAATAACTCACCGAACCCGCTCGGAATCATCTGCAGGGAGCAGATATGTCGACCCTGGGAACGATGTATAAATCCTCTGCTGGTGCTGGATAGGCTGCTGTACAGGATTTGTGCTCATTGAGTGGCTTGTGTGGGATGAGGTTGTGGTCAAAGGCCAAGGTGTTTTTCCCAATTATGCCAATGGCAAGTCCAATTTGTACGTCACGAAGCCATGAGGTTGGAATGTGTGGCTAAGCACCCAAGCGAGAGTGATTTGCAGATAAAAGAATGCTCCTAGGAAGGATTGTTGAGTTGACAGATTTCGGGTTTATTCTGATGGATGGTGATAACTTTGGGTTCAGCTCGACAGTGACCAACCAACATTGGACTGGAGAAATGGGTGGATAACGTAATTTATTTGTTATGGTAAATAGATGACCTCAGGAGATCCAGAAGCGGATAACTTGGTTACAGGGGCTTATCCTTCCTTCAACCATGTTCCCAAGGCTGCTGGGGATTCAACTCTGACAACACCCTACATCTCGTACAAACAGGCGGGTATAGCTAGCATTTACACGAATAAGAGGAGAAACTAACCTGAAACATCAAAGCCAGACGATATTTCAACCGATCCTCCTGGGCTTGGACAAGAAATCCTCAGCCGCATGGGTGCACGATTTTTTTGAAACATGACTACGCCCGCGGACTCAGGTTAGTGTATTAATACCTACGAATGGGTACTGGTCTGAGGAACAATAGAAGCCGGTCAGCCCTCGACCGTGAGCTTCCCAGTTTCCGAGTCACCCTCGCAGCCAACGGTCCAGCCTACACCCCTCATACGACCATTTCGACGAATATCTTTGCCTAACTTTCCACACCCTCTACATCGCAACTCCGTTGCGAGTGTCTCCTCTTTCGACTCGCTTCCCGAGCACCAGCAGTCGCAACTCGGGATGGCTGTCCCAATGGGCAGTCCTGGAAATATCCGCCCCAGCAAACCCATCCTCTCAAATATCAGCAGGAGCAGACCTATACACGCTGAACCGTCAAAGAGACGCACAGGGAGGCGTAATAGCAGCCTCAAGCCCACAGACGAAGCAAAGGCTCTGCAACGGAAGCAAATCATCGACGAATTTTACGCAACAGAAAAGACTTATGTTAGTGGACTGGAGCTTGTTTACTCCGTAAGTGGGCTGATATCCCGATGGTCACTCTATTCACACATTCGCAGAACTTTCTTACGCCTATCGTCGCCTCGCTTGAAACACCCAAACCACTCCTGGACCGTGCATCTCTCCCCGCCATATTCTCCAATTTCGTTGACATATGGAATCTACACCGCTCATTCCTCTCCGCACTGACAAGCCATCTTGAACAAGATCATGCATCAGTTCCTCCTCCATTATCGCCTCTTTTGCTTTCGCATTTCCCATACCTGTCCCTCTACAATCCATTCATCACGTCATTCCCTTCCATGATCTCTACATTAACCGACATGATCACGCCTCCATCTGCATATCGTCCTAATCCCCGTTACAACCAAACATTTGCTACTTTTATATCCACACAAGAGTGCGACCCACGCTGTGGGAAACTGAAATTGCGTGACTGGCTGTTGACGATAGTCCAACGATGCCCTCGCTATTTACTTCTTCTCAAAGACCTCATCAAGCATACGGAAGAAGACGACCCAGAACACGCAAAGCTGAATTCTGTGCTTAACCTCGTAACCAAAAGTAAGTCTAGCAATAGACAGTTCGATACCTGCTGACTGACGACGACACCGTAGTCACGTCAACTTTGAACACCTCCCTTCAAACCCATGCTCAGATCCTTTCTCTGCTCACCTTGCAACGATCCACTACAGGCCTTCCGTTTCCACTCATCGAGCCTGGTCGCATGCTCCTCAAACGCGGTCCCCTTCTCCAAGTTGAACGTAGCTCCGCCCCCCGCGAAAGAGAGTTCCTCCTGTTCTCAGATTGTTTGATCTGGCTTGCCAACGAAGAGTCCGAGCGATTGTGGAATCTCGGTTGGAGCACTAGCACAACAGGTGACAACGGTAGCTCGAATCCACAGACGCCTGTTAAACCGGGGTTGGTCTGGAACAAGAGCAGGAGCGAGGCGGAGCTTGATAAGTCAAAGTCTGCGCCGGGTGACGACACTGAAGATTCTTCGACCCCTAAAAGACACTCAAGTGTTGTTCCGTCACCAATGAGAAAGTCAGCTCACCACCAGCCGCCTCCTCCTGTCTCGAGAAGGCTTGCCAGTGCAGGAGAGGAGAGATGGGTTTTCAAGGGGCAATCATCGTTGGTCGATATGGAGGTGATCGTCGTTTCGTCGCGAGAGGCTGGAGAGGAGCGGAGGTTTGAGGTTTTGAGCCCTGAAGGCAGCTTTGTTCTCTATGCTGGTACATGTTCTTTTGATAATTCAAGTATTCAATCATCTGATTCTTTGACTAGACTCTGAAGATGCGCGAGGAGATTGGGTATCGGAAATTAGACAAGCAAAAGCGCAGCTTCTAGCTTCACTCAACATGATTAACCCCAACTCTACTCTCACCTCGTCCTCCTCAACCAATCACGTCCGTCGTTCACTACAAGCCCTACCCTTCCCACCATCGGACGAGCGCATTGCCACGATTCGCGCTCCATACAGTACCAAAGACGTCACAGACTTCGGTGCGCCCGAAAACGGCGGAGAAAATGGTAAAGGCAAGAATAAAGAGATGACCAGACAGTCGATGGAGAGACGAAAGAAGGTGGAGCATTGGGTACCGGCAATTTGGATCCCCGATGAGAAAACGGATTCGTGTATGCGTTGCGGGAGGTCGTTCAACTGGAGAAGGAGGAGGCACCACTGTCGGCTTTGTGGGAGGTGTGTATGTGCGTCTTGTTCTGGACGGGTACGTCATCGATGAGTTCCCATTACGATGGAGGACCCCTCGCTGATTTTGTTTATGGAAAGACTTTCTTCATCTCTGACCCTAGTGCCAAAGAGCCTTCCTCCAAACCTGCTCGCGCCTGTGAAGCTTGCTATGAAACTGTATTTCCACTCGTGGATTCACCAATGAACCCTGAATCTCCTACAAGCCCCAGTTCTTCGTCCTTCCTTGCACAAAGCGTGGGCACCAGCCATCCCAGTAATGACACAATCACATCCTCGTTTAAGTTACCCGCATGGGTATCTATGCCATCCTTGCCCATGCAAGGATCTCAACCTCAAGCATTGATGGTAGATCTAGATATTTCGCTGGATCTGGGTCACACGAGCCCAGTAAGAAGAGCTGGTCGTTCGTCTGATTTCGGCGTACCGAGAAAGGAAGACCGAGAAATTCAAGGTCCAAAACGCGGCCGCGTCCGACTCAAATCCCCCTCCCGCCCAAAGAGTTATCATCAGATCCTTGAAGATTTCCAAGTTCAAAGCAATCGCCAGTCTGCCGTCTTTCCTGCCTCACCGACAGCCCTTATCGACTCTGCAATTGAAGAAAACTCGGAATCGCCAACTTCGGAAGAAGAGGGTTATGGCACACCGCTACAGTGGCCACCGTCTATGGACCAACTATCACAACCACCAAGCCCATCTCCTAGAAGGAGAGAAGATACGGCGAGGAGATCCAAGAGGTTTTCACTACCCGCAGTTGCACTCCATGCGACAAATGTCACAGCGAAGACTACGAGTGGCGGAGCGGGTACTGCTTCCGCAAGTGAGAATGCGAATGGGGTGGGAGTGAACGGGAGTGGAGTTATTGGGAGGCTGAGACGGCTTTCGTTAGTTTCTGGCGGACGGAACCCGAAGGCCGTCTCTGGTACAGGTCATGGAGCTTCTACGGATGAAGGCGATGCTGTTTCAAAATTGACCGAGTTTCTGGTGAAGGCTGGAGAGTAATTTAAGATGCTCTTTGGCTACCTTGGTTGTGCACCGACTTTTCTCGTTTTGGCATTTCGGTCTAGGACTCGAGTCCCTCTCTTTCATTTTCCTTCTTTCTTGAACCTTGTGTATGACTATTTCTGAGTTGTATCCGTATACCATGAACATGATAGAGACTGTTCGGTTCATGAAATTATCCCGGAATCCGGTCTTTTTGATGATTTTACAGAGAGGGACTAGAGATACAAGCAGAACTAGTGCTTCCATCTGTATACCAGTCAGAGAAAAGGGCGGAGAAAGTGAAAGAACTGAGACGCACATCTTGACAACCCTGTCTCTTCCTCCGCTCACGACCTTATCCGCAACAAAATCTACACAATAAACCTCGTCTGTGTGGCCAGGGAGGTCCACCTTGATCTTATACGTCTTCAAATCCCAGATCTAAAGGCATCGTCAACACAGAACATGAAAAAGTCGTCCGGAGAATGGGAATGGCTTACCTTGAGCGTACTATCCTTACTTGCACTGACCAACATCCGACTATCCGCACTCCACGCTAATCTATACACGGGACCCACATGCCCGCGCAGCGTAGCCACAAACTTGCCCGTCCGTCCCTCCCACAACCGAACACTACTATCCCACGATGCACTCGCAACCCATCGACCATCTGGTGAGAAAGCAACATGGGAGACTTGACGTTGATGACCGGTTAGTCTTGTCACTGGTTTTGTTGGGTTTTTCGAAGAGGCTGGAGCGGAAGGGGAGGAAGACGAGGGGAAGGGGGACCAGAGAAAGAGGGTGTGATCATCTGAGCCCGAGATTAGGATTTCGGGGGTTGTTTTTAGAATGTTATCGTAGCGCGCTTTGGCCAGTTTTTGGGCTGTGATTATTGGGTAAGTGTGAGTAAGCAAGGTCAAATGAGATACGAACCCTCTTCATCTGATGAAGGCTTTTTGTTAGTATGGTCGAAAGGACCCGTGCGGAGGACGAAATCGGTGTTGAGAGCGAGGGTTGTTACCCAATGTGCATGATCTTTCAATATATGCAATGGACGGCCCTGCAGGTTGTCAGGAGCGAAGAAACTCGGAATCTAGGAAGGCGAACCTTTTCTGCATCCCATATTCGTACAGTGCGATCACTACTAGCGGTGTATAACACTCCATATGGACCTCCAGTACCACCCCATTTCACAACGTTGACACTTGCGGTGTGGCCGCCTAATGTGTACTCTGTTTTCCTCGTTGCAAGTGACCAGACACGAACAGTACCATCTTTAGATGATGATGCGAGGCGAGGTGCCGAGGGATTACTGGGGTCATGAGAATAAACGGAGTGGTTCACTAAGATAGGAGAAAGACGCACATGTGGATAGGCTCCCAAGCGAGAGAGGTGATCCACTTGGAATGACCCCTCAACGCATCACCTATCGGCTTCCCTGTCTTGGGATCCCAAAGTCGGACGTGTCCATCATGACCTCCACTTGCCAATACCCTTTCCATTGGCTCCCATTCGACACACAGAACCCACCCTTTGTGGCCAGAAAGGGTGTGTGAGGGGGTTTCCGTGTTGAGATCCCATAAACGTACGTTAGTATCCCCAGAGCCAGTTGCCAGAAGTTTGCCAGTTGGGGAAAATGATGCACAGAGAATTGGTGAAGAATGTCCTGAGAACCGTTTAGCTTAGCGATACCAATCTCCAGGGGGGGGGGCAAAATGATACCTGAAAGGGTAGAAGAACATCTTGTCGCGGGACGTACACGGAAGACGCTTTGAGGAGAACAATGCACGACAATTACGTCTTCAGGTGTAAAATGGCCAGAAGGATGGTTCAACACGTCCGCCTCGATGGATTTAGATACGACAATTCGAGCAGGAGAATTTTGACCCCCTTTAGCATCTTCAGGGAGCGTCACATGGAAGGAGAAAGGGACTGGGTCTTCATCCTAGGTATCGGGTTTAGAGAAAGGGAATCGAAGGTAGGAATGCACCTACCTCAGGAGATAATTTGTTCACAAGAAGTTCCAAGGCTTCTCTGGTTACATTTGCAGGGATATTGACTGCTGGGGCCAACGCTCTCCCATCATCTTCAGATACAAACTGAACAACTATGTTCGGAGTAGGCGCTGGTTCTTCCTTGGGTGGTTCTGGAACTCCGTGATATAATTTCTGGCGTTTTGGAGGAGGAAGCAAGGTCGCCATTGTCACAAATTTCACACATTTCAGAAATTTTGATAGTATCTTTTCATTGTTTGGATCTGGAGGATCCACCAAATACACCCGATTTGGGTTTCTTTCCCATGCCCCAAGACACGTTCACTTAGCGTGTGGGCTTCCTCAAACCAGTTTCTTCAGGAATTTTGCTTGAGGACATGCAAGCCAGTCGCCGACTCCGATGGTAGCCCAAATAAAGTACATGGACTCAAATCCCAATCGAGATCATGTTCAGCCAGGGTCCAAATGTAAGCTTTGCTTGCTCGCTAGCACAGAAGTACTAATATAACCTTGAGAGGTTGATGGCGCAACGCTGGGAAAAAGCAAAATACAACTTGAAAACTACGTAACGTGAGGGCCGAAATGGCATCATTGCGCAGCTGCAGAAGAGAAGTACGTGGCTAGGGGCAAGCCGAATCTTGGTGTGGGACCAGAAGGGAACACCATAAACAAGGTAGATAAATGCAGGCACTAAGTGGATAACTACACTCCGAGAACCCCTTGATTCCCACAGAGACGCCACAAACGAGATGGCTTGGACCAGATCGAGGCACTACTCAGAGTTGCTGGTGGCACGAGTATCCATGGCATGCCTGGGCTAGAACGGACGTTCCATCAATAGAAACGTCTAGAGTGGTCTTGGCGTGTATGAAGATTAAGACAATAACCTGAGAAACGAGAACTTGTGGCACACGTCCTGCACAAGAGAATTCTACGAGTACTTCATAACCGAACAAGTGACCGGAGATGAAGCTTACCTAAAGGGTGAGTGTAGAATTGGAGACTTTTTTGATCACTCCATGACAAGGGAAGCAGTTAGCTTGGGAAATGCTCGTTGCATACATAGACACTTGAGGTTCCAGCTCGGTGGCAGGTTGATGTCTTCGACATTACTTCGTTATTCCAATACGTGACGAATCAGCTGATGATCTTGATCTCTTGCTCAAAGGAGTCTAGTATTTGGCGCCCGGTCCTCTATGCTCCAAAGCATAAACTTAACGAAAACCATCAGTATGTAATCTACGCGGTGCATAACAAAAATATATCGATGTCTCACCAAGAACAAGGCCCGGGTTCACTCAAGAGTCGAATCAGCAGTGCCAAGGAACGTCCTCTGAAGCTCGATGACATCTACAGCATTCGCATGGAAGGTTGCTGACAAAGGGGCACCCTCTCGGTAACTGGAACAGCTGACGAAATCGTTGCTGCACAGGTTGTGGCCGGCAAAGGTGGAAAATGGCCGTACTCGGCTCTACTTGAGTTACCGTGATGTTCTCTTTGGCGCCCGGGTGTGTTGTGAAGGAATTCCATATCAGTTCTTCTCATGTCAAAATGTCACGCTGGCCGGTTCTCAAGGCGGGCTTACAGCGTCCACCTCTGCTGTCATGCTCGCAGCTGTGACACCGATCGTGAGCTTTCTCTCACAAATTCCTTCCCTCGCCTTCTAACTCCGGTATCAGCATGTAACGAAACCAACTTCAAGAATCAACCAGGACTCTTGTAAATGTGTTCCACACCCCCAGTGCGATGTCATAGGCGTCTATAAATTATCAATACAATCGCCAGGTATGTATTGGCTTGCAACGTGTTTTGGAGTTTTTATTGATGAAGTCCCGAGTATCCGGTATATTGCCTCGAGGATTACGGTTATTAAAATACCACAGACATTGGCATTCCATTGTCAACGGAGGGTAGGATCCTATCTCACGCCGAAACAGAGGACGCGGTCCGATCAATTTAGTCCGTTATTGGGCCTCCTCTCACACGACCAGTGACGCCACCACCGCAGAGAACCAACCTTGAAAGCACCTCGAACCATAAAACGACCCCTCGCGAACAGGAGGCATCGCCAAATATCCTTCATTGGCATTGACCTCTTGGGGAAGCGTAACGGAACGGATCCTCGACAAGTGAACTTTGTATTCTATCCAAATGGACTTCCAGGATGTCAGTCTAAGCTATGATTGTCTGTGACATACATACTTTATGGGTCATAAGTCAAGGCTCCAACTATGTCACGCAGCATGGCAACATCCGCTTTCCTTTCCCGGGCAACCGCTTCCCTCGGAAGGGCAGCGAGTCATTCACTCACACTATTCTCGCACCTCCTTTTCCAAGGAATTCCCATCCCACGTCTTCTGTCTTCTACTGATCGCATTGAGACCTCCGACACTACAACTCCGGCACGTTGGGGTTCGACCTTCGCTGCCTTTGTCTGACGAAGTTCAGGTTTCGGGAAAGTCTCTGTCAGATCAACTATGCCACTTGCAAGTCCAGAGCAAACATAAGGGGCTGTTACCTATCTCGCTCACCTCGGGCTGGGAACAGCCCGCTTGAAAATCTTAACACTATCTGATTCACTCCTTAGTGGAAAATCTAATAATATAAGAGTCAGTATCTCTTTTCATGATGCAAGAATACAACGGCTGTGAAAACACCGGGATCATAGGTGTATCTTCTAGATAAGAAACTGGCTCGAAGGTTTCCGCTTTTCCTTAGGCATCACATCCTCGGACTCTTAGAAAGGGAAAGAACAATACACAGCTAATATGAGGGGTGCTTCAGCTCAATGGCATCCCAACCAGAATCTGGTCATGCTCATACGAGCCAGATACTTCGATTACCATCATCTCACCAGAGCATTTACATTCCGAACCTTTGATACTACCACCCGATCCCCATCCAGGACAGCAGCGCTACAACGAGCTCCAGAACACGAAACGCTGAGACATCTGGCATTCAAACCTGGACCTACTCCGAGATATATTATTTATCCTCCTGATCCTCATTGCTCGAGGATAATCGTCACAAGACAAATGGAGCACTAAACCATTCCCGACGAATTGGGATCTACCTGACTCTCACTGTCAACCTCGTTGGCGACATTGTGTTGATGAATCAATGTCCTTCATCGCAAAATTTCCTCCTAAAGTCCCACTTCCCTCTCACACTAGTGACCTCAACGATACAGTGACCCAAATGTAGCACAAGTAACGCCGGTGCATGAGAGAGTCCCTGAAAGAGTGTCCACCGCAATTTTGGAACTATCACTCTCCCACCTGATGTCCATCTTCTAACCTCGAAACACTCGACCAATGTGGATAAATGACCAAGCCCCGCGTTGTTGGGATTTCCCAATTTCGGGCAATCCTGCCTTGCGTATGTGAAGGCATACACACGAGGCGCTCCTTACACGTTTCACAGGCCGAGAAGATGCAACAAAGAAGTTGACGGGAGGTGACTTTTATTGGATGCCGTGGACGTTGATGCTGTCCTCCATGATTGTGAATGATTATGATGTTCGTCACGCCTTCTAGAAGAACACAATCCGGTGGGGATTCTCGAAAATTTGCTGTGAGATACCGCTGCCCCAAGAATAACTCGTTTGTGCGAGAATCCGACTCTGACATGACAAACGGAGACGGCAGAGCTTTGACTCCGTCGCGGCCCGCTCTCAAGCGCAAGGCCGGAACATTGGCAGCCGCTGGAACCTTCTTTGACTCTCTTCAACCATGGTTACGGATCCGCTATCCTCATGGTGTCACGAAACAGTTTCCGCTATTCACTGAGAAAAAAACATCTACTTTCACATCTTGAGACTCCGAAGCGCACACTCGTTAATCGAGGTTATACCGACAAGTTCGAGGTCCAATCATTTTGGAGCTGTTCTTCTATTGTGCTTTCTTGAAGGTCCAAGGTCCTTAAATATCATCAATGAAGATCAATTCATGTCCCCCTTTGGTGGGCGAGCAAGAAAAATTCCTTTACAGCCGGTCTTATTCTGCACTACTTCACTGACTTTATACCCCACATTTTCCATGAAGAAGTGTGCACATTTTCAGCGATTACAGAGCTAATGATCCATAATTGCCATTTCCAGGTGGCCGGACCGAGAACCAGCGAAAATCCTTCTCTGCCACTACAATCATAAGTCCCTTGATTTCCCTCCTCGCCGAGTCGGACTTCAACTGTCAAGCCCTACGCACGTGTATTGCACTCTCTGTATGCTGTACACAAGGGCTCTGTTGATCTTTAGGTATTGATGACTTGCTATCAGATGAATTTGGAAATTCGGAAGAAAGAATCACAACAAACACGGACCGATGAAGAAACTTCCATTCTCTCTTTCCTCCATTCATATTCATGGCTGAGACCTTTGACACGGCACCTGGAATCCATGCAGATTACGGGGCAGCCCCCTCTGCCAACTTATCATTCGATCATGCTAAACCAAGCCTGATCCCTGGTATGTGGAGGAAGATCACTCCTTGAGGCAATTCTAGAGGTACAATCAGGTCCCTCCCTTCGGTCAAACCACGGTTTTTCATCGCCTTTTCTCATGGTGAGCTGCCATCTTGCTCACGCTCATGCTTCATGGTCTCTGACCGTTACTTCCCTGGGAAATTTTTCCTATCCCTCACTGAAAAGTAAACTAGCGCCACATGTAAAGCCTATTGATCTTCGCGAAACGCTGAAATGGGAGGCTGGCCTCTTGGCACATCAGTTTTCTCGGGTTACGGTGCGACCAGGAACCCAGTAATATTTCCTGAAGGGAGTGTTGCGGTTTTTTCGGGGCCTAATTCGAGGGAAAGCATTCATTGCAAAAGAACTTCGGGGCTGAGTTCGAATCTTTCCCCCTGAGTTGCAGTATTGTTTCTCTTCCTCTTTTTGCGCCTCGGAGCACCGGACCTTCTCGCCTTCAAGTCTGTCCATGATGTGGTCCTCAAGGCGAACGAACGGTGGGAGATGCTTGCAGCTTGTACTGTGCCTCTGCAACGCGCGGAATCAAGCTGAGTATATAAAGTCGGAAGTCAATTTGCTCAATACTGTTCATGAAACTGTCGGATCCAACGATGTCAACCAAGTTCTTATGTCTCCAATGCGTTAGTGGGTGACCGATGAGGTCATGATAATCCCCAACTGAATAGACATTGGCCTAACGAAGTCCTTGCCGCCGGTCCGAATCAATGAAGCAATTACCTTTCGTGGAGATATTTGTGACCTGACTCGAAAGTTTGACCCTCAACCCATGCATGAAGTTTAATAATAGGAAGGAAACCTCCAAAGTTATCGTGGCATCGATAGCCTGGGAGATGTGTGGTGGAAGATAAGGATGAAGTTCGACGCGGGAAGTAGGCCGCAAACTGATGGGTTCTGGGTAAAATTTGCGTTCCTCCGCGGCCGAGGACTTAATGGCTACAGCCCGTGTCAATCTCCTTAGGGATACTTGTGCACAGGTAGTATCTTCAACGCGGTCCGATCATACAAGGGAAGGGACTTCGGGGGAAAAAAGGAAGGCAAGCTGTGATACCTGGCTGTGCTATCCATGCGCAGGACTGGAACATGTTGGCGCTACAGTGACCTCAGAGGGTGAAACTCCTGGTAATAATCAGACAGCAATAGTTATACATGTCGGATTCTTACCGCCATCAGTCATAAACGCTGACCCTGAGGTCAGTTTGTGGTGCCAGGTTGTGATGTTTGGATGATTTACAATGTTTCAATCACCGTGTGAAACGCCCCGAATCGAGCGCGGTGCGTTCAAGATATGTAATAGTCTGACACGTCTTATGAGCGGGCGGTGAATCTTACGCCTGGTGTAAGGAGGAGAGACACCCACCATCAAAGGAAATGAGGAAATGTTGCCATGGATATAACGATATGCACCAATGTCAAGGCCAGGAGGTCTCTCGTATCCCAAGCTATCCCGGTTCTCATCGCGATGACCTATTAACGGCGGTAAGGTGTGCCACCTCATTGTAAGTACATATTGGGCTGAAGCTGGCCCCATTATCCCCCCCTTTTTAGACCGGTTTTGCTCCCCAGCCCAGCAACTGGGCGCTCAGTATTGCCTCACAGCACAGTTTTGGGCGAATCATAAACTGCCACTGTGACTGTCGCACGCTGGTCAGCGCATCATCAGCCCGTGCAGCACGAGCAGATCAAAAATTAACGACCTATCCCCACCCTTTCATGACCCCTAAGGTCTAAGCAGGAACCTGGAGGGCTTCATATCCCAAGGGGCGCTACAAAAATAAACTAACTACTCACAAGAGAAGAGTGGATCGAATTGCAGGGTGACTACCAAGTCGGACAAAAGCTTGAAACAGCGAGTTTTACTGATGTAGGGTTGTAAAAGACCCTATGGCAAGTGCTCTCGATGTGATATCACAACGAAGTCATGGGACTGGGTCACATGCTCCGAATAGCTCTCGTATCGTATCCGCGTCCCAATATGATTGATTGGGCTCATATGTGTCAAGACACCCAGTAGACTACTGGAGGGTAATACAGGCATTCGGATAGTGGCTCCTTGATCCCGTTATTGATCACAAACTCCTATTGTCCCTAGAGGAGCAACATGTTGTTCTGTTACCCTGGACTCCAACTATTGGTTGCCTACCACCTCGAGACCCCGACGGTCGGTCTTGTTCTCGCTCATCTGCTGCCCTGGACAGGCTGAAAGCGCAGGGCTGACACAGTATCTTTCTGTGAGATAACTAAACATACTCCTGAGGTTTCTTACGACCGGACCAAACGCCGGCCATTGAAAAGAACAACTAGGGGGACAAGTTCATTGGCACCGACAGTCACCAAAGGAACATCGAAGTCTCCGATTAATCTATTGAATTGAGATATTAATAATTTCTTTATTAAAAGGAACACACCAACACAAATTGATACTTCGTTCCTCTGCATATGCCTTGTTTGGCTGTTTGAGCACACCTCTCACACTGCAAGCCGCCACCTGCGGAGACGCATTATCAGCAAAGCTACCATAGAGCGCCACATAGTATCCAGTCGACCGTTATATCAGCGGTGGTAGGAAAATGTTCTAAATTTAACCCAAGCCAAGTGCTAGCGTTTTCCCTTGGTCTTGGTTAACATCTTATGCCCACCACCAGGGCCTAGCACGCCTGTCAAGGATCCAATAGGAGTATTGACCATATGAAGGATGGCATTCTGGCATCTAGCCACTTCATCAAAACGGCACAAAACGACCTAGGAAGGTCACTTATTTAGTGACAAGTAGCCAAATGTAACAGCTTGGGTTGTGGAAGTGCGTGTGGATAGCTGCGAGCGCCGAATAAAGGTTCTCTCCCTCCAAACACCTCCGCAGCACTTCGTGAGAGAGATAGGTGTGACGACTCGCTATTGAGCTCACACGCTTGCCGCTGTACTAGTGAGTCCGCCATTCCGGTGTGTTTTGGCATTGACATACCAAATCCTATCCATTCAGGTCTTCTTCATAATTCAGTCCATCACACCAGTACTTAATGCATAATTCTTCAATATTTTTGGACCCATTCAAAGGACGACGCTAGAGCGGTTGTGTATAGAAAATTATAGACCTAGAACTCCACTCATAAAATCTCGGTCTTCGGATGCTGACTTGTCGGAGAGCAAGGTGTAGGTTCCTTCTCTCCACGATAATAGCAGCCTCTCGGACAAGCACGGATATTCAAGCTAAGCGCGCCTAACCATCACAACCCCACATAAGACCGGTGGAATGGCTTAACCGACTATGATAGGATCTACAGGGTTTTGCGAAACTGAAAGCTAGGGTCACTGCCGTTTGAAGGTATGTGTCTAGGTGGGTAAATATGTGAAGTGCCAAAGGCCATGTGTTTATCGCGCTCGAGACTCAACGGGGTAGCGAGAGGCTGTTACGGCTGAATGTATAACACACTGAATATCATCGCTTCAGTGCATTAGCCGTAGAATGAATACATACATCCCGTTTATTATGGGAAAGAAAGATTGGACCTTCTGTGATAACGTTATGTCACATGCTCCAGCAATGCAATGCTATGCCAGAAGTGCTCGCAGCATCGAGTCCCATCATATACGCGACAAGTTGATAAACAAGCCTGGGACCGAAACGCGTTACTCGTGATTTTCGAGCAAAGGCGTGCAGTCGTACAAAATTAGCAGTGGCAGAGCATTGAAGCGCAAACAACACCATTGATACCATGTGTGAGACTCCGGTACGAGGTTCTCAGCGGCAGCGTCTCCAAGCGGCAGACCGGGCTTATTGGGAGTACCTGTGAATGTGGAAATTGTATCGCATATACCGGGGTCGCTGGTAACACCAAGCCCATAAGTCTTGTCATCGATACGGAGACACTGGGACAATCTTGTTTTTGAGATCTTACAGCCTGTCACAAGCTCATTTGTGAGTAACTGTCGGCATACAGGTCGCAACTGTTTCATGTGCAACGAATTCCGACGCCATGATTGATGACTTCTTCGAGAATTCTCGCTCTCCGACTACGTTCTAGTGGCACGAATCCTTCTTGCCTAATCCGTTCACCACAGTTGAGGCGAGTAAAGAAGGAGCTCGCGTGTGATTCGCCGGAAAAAAAAACCAACAAGAGAAAATATGAATAATGCTCAGTGCGCTAATGTCGCACCGCGGTGAACGTTCTATACCACACGGGGTATACGATACGCACACCACGACAGCCCGGGGCTCAGACTGCAAGCGCATTTTCCCAAAAGCCGGTCATTAATTCCTGATTTCGGAAGAATTTTCGGATCGATTGATGAGTGTAGTGATTCATAAGAGCCCAGCCGGACACTTAGACCCATCATGTTGACAATTGACTGTGACAGCGAGGCAGGTTGGCTCCCAGGCCACAGCCCAAAGGCCAGGATGTGAGAAAGATGGGTTTGGAAAGATGTTCCCTCCTCCCTCGGATGCCGAAGCGTTGGGACGTCCCCGTCACTCAACTTCGGGTTACTTATGAACAAGACGAAAATTTGATGGGAAAGTGTCGTGATTGTGAGGACCGCCGGTGATGAGAGTCCGACGCAATTGGCCCCTCGAGTCTACAATTCTCGCACAGGCTAGAAGCCCGCTCTGGAAGGGCACGAGTCACTCGGGGGGGATTCTCTTCGTCACAAACGCTCATTACTTTTGCGACTTCTACCTTCTACGGCGAGTTCTGACTCCGCCGCAATGCCTGTCTTCTAGCCCACCCCCGAGATTGTCGCTCTACAGTAGCAGTACAATATATCCCACGAATATAAGGCAATATTTTCGGGAGATACCTTCACACATGTCAACGCCCTATATCTTATTCGTTCCTAATTTCCGTTCCGCGGAGACGGGAATGTCGGACAATCCCATCGTCCTCGACCCCAGGTCCCAGGCCGCGTCCCGAACCCAAGGAATAACTCTCCCGGCATCTTGGGAAGAAACGGAACTGTGGAAGAATCAGACCTGTCACCAATTCGGCATCGAGCGCTGGGATTCAAGGGATTCAAGTCCACGTCCACATTCCACGTCCACGTCTGTCCCCACACACGCTACGCTGCGCATTATGCTCAATTTCACCCTCTCATTCTCATCCTCGCCTACAAGTTGTGTGACTTCCCATACCCAAGTCCTTTCCCACTACATGTTCGCACACTAAGTAAGCAATCCACCGACAAAACAACAACAACTTCCAATCTAATCAACGGAAATCCGAGTAGCCGAAGGCAAGGGTTTGCGAAGAGCTGTTTTGTAACATAAGAGCACCGCTCCGTTATCACCAATGACGAGTCGGAGTCAGCTGTTGCAATTATGTACAAAGGACAAAAGTAGACTTGCGCTCACAAGCCCCTCGTTACTTGGTGATAGATCGGTTCGTGCGTTCAAGGCTGTGTGTATGCTATTTCCACCTTACACCGCTACGTGCCTCTCGTGGGAGTCAGCGCAGGTTGAACAACACGCACATCAAAAAAGCCATTGCCGTGACTTGCAGTGAGATCAGATAATAATCGAAAAATTATTATTGCCATTATAAGCGTAGTCACAACAGATTCCACGAGGTTGGAAGGCAAGGTATAGGATAATCAAGATAACAGACCATTAATTCGGTAAGGTAAGGGGGAAACTGATGCTACGTAGCGTAATCTGTAATTAATAATAGGTAGCAGTAAATTTTGCAGATGATTGCGGGTGGCAGAGGTATGTATGATGTGTGAATGAAAAGCGTGTGTAGTGGGGATGATGAGATATGGAAAGGACAAAACGAAGCATGAGAGAAAACAAGGGAATATCAAGACAAGAGTAGTGTTAAGTGCTGCAGACAACCTTTACAGTCAGTCCGTCACTCGTTCGACACAGGTCATTCTCATGGAAGAGGTAATGTATCAGGTGCAAATGAAATTAGAAGCCAGGGCCAGAGTGGAAAGTATGATGGTTGTTGAGAACGAGCATGGTCGGGACCACAAAGAAGTTGGTGACGGGTAACAGGGGAGACAATGCCATCAGGATATGGGAGACAAGAGCGTAAGGTGTCGTGAAGCCAGAGGGACAGAAACAAGAAAACATATGCGAGTGTGAGAGAGATGCTGGAGATGTGTGCATGCGTGCGAGAGAATACAAATGAGGAATGTGTTGTATAGGTGAATTGGCGGCATGAGAAAAGAGCCCATAAGCCAGTTATCGTCGCGAATTGATGGTGGTGCAAGATGATGCAATCATTTACTCGAGTCGTGGGGCGGTGGTGTGTGAATATGAGTGTGGAACGATGGAGAATGTTGATGACTGCAATAAGTTATGGAACCAGAACCTGGCTGAAATGTCACTCGGCGCTCGGCGGTCGAGGATCCGGTCCTCGAAGATGATGTCTACTTGGCAAGGCCATGAGGCTGCAGGGCCACCACTAACGCGAGAATAAAACCACAATTCCCCGTCGAAGCCTGGAATGGGAAAGGGTCGGTGTCACTCGGGGTCCTGTGTTGCACATAATTGGCACAAGGGGAGATAGCGGTGTTCAGCTTTTGGAGGCACTGAATGAAATGGGGAGTATGTGGGAGGGGGCGTGTCTGTATAAAGGTGCGGCATGGTTGTAATTTTGAAGCGCGAGTGGAATGGCGGGTGGTTCGTTTATCGTATTAACTCATTACGTTTGGGTGGAGTCATTCGCCGTGTCGTTCATTCAAATGCGTATTCCACCGCGACGGAGCAGGCCTCGTTGGCCGCTGCATCGGTACCATGCTGTCGTAGGCTCTGTTCTGTGTCAAATGTTGCATCACATGCAGGGCACGAGTGGAGCCCAAGAGAGGAGACACTGGAAGGAGCGAGGGATCGTGAGCGTTTAGACGATTGCGATGCCTACAATGGACAGTTATCAGTACGATCCATCTCCATTGGAGCAGAGGAATGTAGCACACACAATATCATCGTCCAAGGACAACTTCCGCTTCAGCGAAGACGGTAGCGTAGGTTCTGGAGTCGATCATCAATGACGATCCAAAACAGAAAGAGGGCCAAGGATGCTCACCAGATAACGTTGCACTGAGATGCGTTGAAAAGTTCTCTCGCCACGCAAGGATGCGTTTCATGCGGAGAGAGTACGTATCCGTGGACGAAGTATGCTGGTCCTGGGCGTCCTCTTCCTCAGAGGAGCAATAGGACTCGCAAACCTCCTCTGGCTCTTCCTCTGCATCGTCTCCGCCGTCGTCCCATGAGTCAGAGTATGCCGACGACGAAACATAGGATGACTCAGAGTTGATAACAGAAGCCAAATTTCTTGGTGGAGGCGGGGGACCTTCTACGAGCTGGATGATCTGGACGGCGTGTGGTTGCTGGAGGTAGACGATGTTGTCGTCATACTTGTGCTGTGGGATGTAGTGGTGTGCATTGTGGGCATCGAGGGCGATGATGGGGGCGTCGTGGAACATGGTGTTGGGGAGTCTGTGGAGGCGAGTCTTTGGACGAGGCCATTATATCAACTCTCATGTCACACAGTCACACTCCTAATCGGGCCATCCTCCGTAGATCGATCATCTCCAGATCACCTCCGAAGCCTGACCCAAGCGAGATCCAAGCTCCCGATGCCTTCCCACACAAATCGAGATTGCGCCCCTCCCACCGTGATTGTCACTGTGACAAATTGCCACACCCTGTGTCACAGTCACCTTCTCACTGTACCCCCGTCGCGGGCGGCTTCACCGTCAGCTTAGCCCTCCTCTCAGCCACCTCTCCCCCGGCGCTAGAATTCCCCCATCTGGGACATCTCAAAATGAAAGCAAACAGTTTCATTCATCTCAACCAAGAAATTACACAGCAAACAACTACACAAAGAAAGAAAAAAAAACCACAACCAGAACATCATGTTCACCTTCCCATGCCCTCCCTGCGTCCCGATCCTCCACGTTCCCTCCCACGTATTCCATTTTTGCACTCTGCCTCGCACTCCGAGATGACTCCGTGATTGCGATAGTAAGAAAAGCATGGAATGCCCCGTCTTCAGGAAAAGACGCGAATGATCCTCACACTCACGGTCGCATCGGGGCGAGCCATGCTTCCGCTGCCTCGAACTGGTCAATCAGCTCGCGCAGCACTTGCCCCTCGGAATGCAACTGTCGCATTGCTGTAAGAGCCTATGGTCATCATCCATCAGCAAATCAGTCCATCCCCACATGAGTCAATGTCACCCACAATGTCCCAGAACCTAAACCCTCGCTCAACCTCCAACTTGGGGTTCTTTACCCCAGGGAAGGTCTCCTCGCAAATTTCCAAAGCGAGAGCCTTCGCCTCCTTTACTCCCTCCGCATTAGGATCCCTTACCCGTTCTCTATTGTTGATGTGTGTCAATGCATCAAGGTAGACTTTGGCCAGCACGCCAAATCCGGTGTTGACTTCTGACTGGAATGGTAGCGACAGCGAGATGTCTAGGAGGTCATCCCTGGGTCTTCGCGCATCGTTCCGCAACATCATGTTCAGTGCTGTCACTTCCAAAAGCGTGCGCAGCGACCTCGTGAGCGACCGCACAAAAGAGTTGAACACGAGCAGTTCCCGCGATAGGGGCGCTGACCAAGGTTGAGGCTGCGAAAAAAGAAATCACGTCGCCAAAACAAGGCATCAAATTATCAAAAAAAATCAATCAACCCACGTCGGGTAGTCAGTTCGCTGTTTAGACACCGACATGTGGAACTACTCACCAAGAAGTTCAATGGGACGATGCTAAGCACCCGCATCACAAGGAGCATACACGACTTTTCATCGTCTACGCGGATTCAGCAATCCAAATGAATCCAAAACGGGTCAGGTCCCACGCGGCGATATAAAAACCGATGACGATAGCACATATCAGACAGGGAACGTAGAAATATGGCAGGATAAAGCAGAAATTTTCCAAATCAGCTTCCTTGGCACTCGACAAGACCGACGCCGTGAGAAATTTCTCAGCAAGCCACACGCACCTGTTCCAAAACTTGGGCCGCCGCTAAATGCACGGTTACTCCACAAGTGTCCGTGCATTACTCCCGCCCGTACCAATTCCAGGAACAAATACAACGGATCCTGGAATTTATCGTTCAACCGTGCCTGTCGCAAAGCAACGTACATTGCACGTGCCAATGGCGAGTGCATATGTGTGTTCAGCAAGAACCTAAAAGCAACGAACATTAAGACCGCCGGAAAACCAAAAATGTTTCACCAACCCCCGCAACTCCAAGAATCGCCAAATGACATTCGCAACAATCTCATCTTTCTTCTCAAGTGGCGTGGTCGTTTTCATCTTGGTGCGTTGTGCGGACTTATCAGACGAGGTTGCTCCGAGACACAGCGCGAAATCGATCGTTGCCGACTGAACAAACAATCAGTAATCACAAGTGATGAACATGATCGCTCAAAAGGACTCACATTTTGCCTTCTCAGCTCATCTTCCACAATGGGATATGGAACATTCCACCCAGTCACTCGCTCCGCCAACTGCGTTGTCTGAGGAGTATTGTGCGAAATTGCTTTCTGGCCGTGGGGAGGTGACTGGTCGAACCAGAAACATCCAGATACCTGCTTCTTCCCCCAGAAAGTATGCAACACACTGCTAATTAGAGCCAGGGCCGTTGCACGAGGTCCAGTCTGCCCATCCGTGATGACCTCCTTCACAAACCGCTTGTACTCGTTCGTCTCCCCATTATCCAATGGTGGGTTCTCGATGATCTGGCCCGTGGTGAGCCAAATGAGGGCTTGAGGACCCATGAGTCCTCGGGAAAGATAGAAATAAACTTCGTCAGGAAGTCGATGCGTGAAGATGTCGTGAAGATCACTAGGGATATCAGCGGTAGTGGGGTGATGTTGGCCGTGATGACTACTAGCACCGCTGGGGCCGGTAGGCGGGTTAGTGATGGCGACGGGTAGAGGCTGCACAACACCTTCCGAGGTGAGCACAAGGGAATATTTGATCATGGAACGGGTACGGGCGAAATGTTCACTGTATTGTAGGGTTTTAACAGCAGGGTGTTCGGCAAATGCGGAAACGGCAGCATGGCCAGACTTGTAGTACTTGACCATGTCGACGGTGGCCTTGAGGGCCTGTTCATGGACGGAGGGAGGGAAGGGGGGAGATTGATCGAATCCAACGAGGATCCCAATATCGAGGAATTGGTCTTCGGAGACACCGAGGTCTTGCATAACCGTGCGCTTTGAGGCATATTGAAATGTTGGAGGATTGGCACTCAAGTCTAGTAAGGTGATGACCTTGTCAACACCAGGGTACAACATTGTTTCGGTGGGCCCATAAATCGAATGGATATACGACTTGGGGTGACGTTGCAAGTAAATCAACTACAAGAGTGGAGGGCACGCGATACGCAATAACCCAAGATGAGTATCCGTCCGTGATAGGCAAATTTTAGAGAAACGAACCTGAGCCCACGCTACATAGGGAGCAATGATAAACTCCACATTCCTATTCCTGAAAATTCTCAATACCATCCTCCACATATCCCATTGGGCAAGTCCATGACGCCCGTCAAAAAGTTTCGTCGCGGCCTCTTCCTGACCGGACTCGTACTTGGTCCATGCATCCCGCCTGTCCCTACATGCTTCTGTATGCTCCAAGTGCTGGTTCTGCCTCCACTTTTTATTTGGCAGGAGACCAGGAAAAACAAATACAGGCTTGATATGTAACTTTTCGAGGACACGGAGGTCTGCTTCGATGCGTTGGGCAAGGGCAAGGGGAAGACCGCCTGTGGCGGCCAGGAGGGGTTCCTTGGAGTTGGGACTTTCGAGGAGTTGTTGGAGATAGTATGCGGCATCTATACCAAGGCGAGACTCGGAGAGGACGCTGAGTTGTAGCGACTGTAAATGTTTGCGCTCATGGAGATGATCTATGGGCAAATTTTGGTTGCTGAGTTTGTAGTTTAGACCACAGTCTATTCAGGATCTTACTTTCAAGGTGTTTGATAGGCATGGGGGTGTTGGGGGTGTTCCCGTTGTAGACGATGAGCGCGGTGATGTTGTCGATGTTGCCAGCACCCTCGAAGCCCAAACAAGCCCAATGTCCTGCTTACATAACCCATCTGTTCGCGTCGTCCGTCGAGTGGAGGCAATCATCCTATGGTCAAAGGCACATTTTCTGCTAGCGTCCGTGCGAATATGCTCTGAAATATACGAAACAACCAGATATGCTTGTTCCGCGTTAATGTCGCTGAGGTTACGCTTATTTCCGTGTCCTTTTGGTGCGCCGACAACCGTGTTAACGCTACTTCTGGGTTCATGCCGTGTCTCTCCTTGCTACCCGATCGCCTGGTTGATGGATATTTCAGCGGAATAATCATTCTGCGCTGGCCAACCATCTCCTTCGAAGGAAGGACCCTTGCCAGCTCAAGATTCTCCATCCGATTTGCGTAGAACTATGGACTTGGACAGGAGGTCTAGGTGTCCAGGACGTCACTGCCAACTGCTTTCCATGCCATTAATTGATTGACTACCCAGGAAAGCACTAATCCACATTTCCCACTGTTTTTATGGCATTTCACTCCGTCATGTCGCCCTGAAGCTATTCGGATTAATACCCTGCATTCCACGTAAATGGCCCGCTATGACTGGAGGTGCTTGCTCCTCCTATTTTCCCGGACTCTACGACAAATTCCCGGTTATTCAAGATGACAACTTCGACTACCCACGCTCTGGAGCTCCCTGCTGCGAGGAAAGACGCAAAGACACATCAGCTCCTGTACGCGTACATTATCCCCGAATTGTGCTGGAAAACTTTTCACAACCAGTACAGCTTCACTTGCCCCATGGCTCATGCCATCATCGTTCGCCACTTCCGGATAGTCGACAAAGCTGAAGTATCAGTTGACCTCCGTTCACCCTGACCGATCACCTGATGCTCCCATTCATTCGTGACTCGTAGCGTAGGCTCTGCGATTGCACCGGTGCTATCTGATGACACGGCAGACCATATTGACAACCCGCCCACGTATATCCTTACCATCTCGCACGGCGATCTCGCCATTCTATCCGGCGTCTAACATTGGTACACACATACTTCTTTGTATCAGCTCCTCGTCTTATTCGTATCGAAGCGAGCCGATTCAATTCAAAAAATCTCATCTCCAGTATCACACTACTTCGAGTTCTGTCGCGCTCGTAACAGACTCCCAAATAGGCTCTGGCTTTCCCATCGCTGTAATACATCTCTTGCCTGAGAACCAGTATGAGGTGCCGATAAACAAAAACACCTAACCATATACATGTCCACGACATTTCTCCGAGCCGTTCCCAGTCCGATGGTCTGGTGGTTTGCCACTGGGAGGAAACTCATGCCTATCACTCGGCACGTACAATCTGGCGGCGCATTCTCCTTTACGGATTTCACGCGATCTGTTCTTCCATACTCTAGCATCTTGGTGTAACAAGCCGAGCCCGGGATTATATCGGTGCAGTTGAACATTGTAACATGCTCCTGTTACCTTTATTGACAACCTCATTGGCTAGAGGTCTGCCCCGTATTATGAGTACAGGCTTCCTGGCTGATAATCCCTCCTCACCATTCCAGATGAAATCATCTCGTGATGGCCCCCAATCTTCTCTTTGCTGCGTTGTGTTATCAGTGAATAACGACTATATTATTGTTGTGAAGTATGCCTCCTGGTAGTCTTCCCACTCGACGCCCACTCATCAAGACACAGACTAATAAACAACGAGTGCTCTACATGAGTCGGCGCGACACAGTATCCCAATGGATCCCCGTACGGAATCGGGTCAACCTTCCGAGGTCTGCCACAACGATGGGCATGCACGACCAAGCTTCCGCTGACCAAAACCCGCACGCACAGTGAGGGAACCCCCGGGCCGCCACATATAACACCGAGTATACAGCGAGTTCTGAAAAAAAATACGTCTTGGGTAGTCAATCTCCCACACGCCGAATAATAGCTCTTGGTAGTTTTGATCCGGCAGCACTTCATCAATCCATACGCACATCAACAACACCCGTGGGGGAAAAAAAGTAATGTTCATGTCCAATTCCGCCGTTCATGACGCGTTGAATACTCAACCCGGCAGACGAAGATAAAAGTTGCCTGCGAGGGAATTTCGCACTTGACGTTATCTAACCTGAATTTGATGTCCAAAAGAGGAAGATTCCATCTATGATGATGTTCGCGCAGGCTTGTTCCCACTCCCCCGCAGTAAATTACCACCGTCTTCAACTTGGGGGTGGCAGGTATCCCTCCGGAACCATTAAACCTTCAAGCCCGGACTTTTCGCACTCAGCGACAGAACCCTTAGGAAACACCCCACTCCATCGGCCAACCATAGAGTTGATGTGCTAGAAATAGGCGATTCTGGGAAAATCTGTCCAGAAATGCACACTGGCCAAGGGAGAAAGGTAAATGTAATGGTGGTGATGCGGGGCAGGGACGCCAAGCCAGGTGCAGGTGCAGTTGTACAGGCGCAGCCAGGGATTATGCGGAGGCTTGGTCTTCTCCATGGGTCAGCGGTCTCATGCTACCTCATTGCCTCATCAACACGCCTCGCTGGCATGCTCAGCCTAGATAACTTGTCGGCTTGTCACAATCTCCGTGTGCTTGTTAACATCGGAATAGGCTGGACTTTACCTGAATGCCTCTGATATCTGAAGCTGAAGCACATTGAGCCAGGTGGGAACAGGGTGATGCGATAGCACTACCACTACACCTTGTTTTATGAGCTTCCAAGTGACCACCCATCCACTCGTAAGCAACGCGACGTTCATACACTTGTGCATATCCGTGTCGCCATCTCGTCTCAGGGTCCGGACTTTGAGCGGTTTATTGGCGAGGCAGCAGCCGGCCCAATCCATGCCACCTAACACCAACGGCAAATTCAATCCTATTTCGTACACCTATGAGATCACATCCAATATAAACATGCAGGGCTGTATTTTGCATTCGAAGCCCGTCTCTGGTGCCTCTCGCTGGACGATGCGAGAATGCCCCGTTGAAGGGTTCGCTTCGCTTTGCAGTGATCAAGTCCATCCATTTGTGATTGCATAGCCCCCCCAGCTGACATTGGGGGGACTTACTTTGCCCAATGAACCCACATCCGCTTGCTATGCGGAGCCATCTAGTCAGCTGGCACGCTCGGTATCAGTTTGGGGGTAACCATATCAGTGCCGATATAGACTCGCCAGGTCATCGGTGGCAAAATCTAGGAAGGAGATGTTTGTATCACAAGGGCACACATCGTTTTTGTTTACTGTGATAAAATCGATGGTAGTATCTCACCAGGGTCGGCCAGACTTGAAATGTCAGTCTGGTGCTTGCTTTAAGGGGAGGAGTAAGTATCTCACGTTTTGTCAGAGCCCATCAACTCTGAAACATCTAGGCCGTGTCTTGCAACAGAACGGGAACGACAAATGTTCATCAGTGAATTTAGCTTGTGCTGTCAGCAAAGCCCTCGTTTTCAACACTTCCCAGATCGAATCTGGAGTAGAAATAAGTCTCAATTCCAGTTGATTATCAATATTCCCTTTTCGCCCTTCCTGACGCTTATTGCAATGTAGATCAGCAGATCACGCTTTAAATTGACCCTCGGTCAACGTAAGCGAATCTGTTTCTGTCACACGATGAATCGTGTTACAATCTTCTCGACATCATCAATCACGCGACAACATCGCAGTCACATGACAGCAACCTTTTGGGCTGAGAGACGTTTTTTGTCATTGTACCTGCCAAAGCGCTACAACAGGAGCTACTCCGAGTGATATTCTCCAAGTCCTGAAAATCTTCATGCAAAGACAAGAGCTGATATACTATAAGATCTTTGATTGTAACAACAGTAGCCACACTGTGACCTAACAAGAAGCTTGAACCATAATAGCAATGCCTACTGGGCACCAGGGAGGACAAACAGGTTGATTATCTTTTATCACACAATGAGTGACCTTACAGATGATGATACTGGGTGACCTTGAAACTAGTTAAATGGCTCAGAGACCATCCAGGCTATTTAAACAGCTATAGTATAACAGAAGAGGTGATTGTCTCCTTCATGATAAACCAGAAGTTGTGTAACAGCAAAGATGAATTTGCAAAGTGACATCCTCCAACTTGACAAATTGCCATTTTGTAGTGTGACTTGTCACAATTAAGGATCTTACAGTCATCAGCAAAAAGGTGAAAACTATAATACTAAAAACAGTCAATATATACATCAAAATGTACTAAATACCACAAAAGGCCATGTTTCCAGAAGGTATTTTGCATGGTGCAAAAGGAATTGAGACCATACAATCATTCCAGGGTATGCAAGGACAGTCAACATACTGGATATATGTATTCATGTAAGTTGTCATAGAAAGCAATAAATTAACCAGCTTGGAGCTTGAATAGCTTGAATACAGGACCTACTGGAATAGCATCTCAGCCATTTGAGAAAATGCACCCTATTTAGCTAGTCAGACTGGGATTTGAACCCAGAACCTCTTGGAAGAGGTCATGGCACTCATTCCTTGCTAAGCACTGTAGTGTGATTGAACATAACCTATCCACTGTTGAACTATTTCAAAGCTTTTCAAAATTTATGAATGTAGTCTGAACTGATAGATCTCATTGAGAGCATCCTGGAGAAAATTCACTCTTGAGAAACTATCAAGCCATTGGCTTGAAAAAATGCAGTTTTTTCTCCAGCCGAGACTAAAGTGCTTAGGAAAAAATCAAATTTCAGCTTGTTTCACCAGTCTGAGTCTTCTTTCACAGTACCTGATAATTCTCACAAACTGTTTTCAAGGGAAAAAGTTGGGCAGTATTGGCTTGTTCTTATCTATATATTCTCAAAATATGATTGCATTTGATATAATCCAAGCAAAACCTTGGTGCGTGATAGGAAAGGTACTAAAGGGTGTTGTGAATGATGTTATACCCTCAAAAGGTTTTGATAAGAAAGGCAATATAAGGTTTTGTAAACAATGTTATACCTTCAAAAAGTTTATATGTCATTTCTTGCTCAATTGAATGTTTTTCCAGCTGTTATAGTCCCTCTTCTTCTTCAGATGAATTATATAATCAACATGTAATAACTATTTTAAGCCAATTTGCTAATGGTAACCCAGGGGTTTGTTGCACTGCGCCAAGCCGATTGATGCAGTTTCTGGTGGGCAATTGGTCCAGATCAGCAATAGATCAATAGATACACAAACAACTTAACGCCAATGTGAGGTTATGCTGGGAACCTCTGTGTTTTACCAGTTCGGTGATACAAATGCTTTCGCCACTAAACGGTTTGGCTGCGCAATTTACTGGGCCTAAAGGGCGAGTGGCATCCGTGAGACAGCAGTAACAATACGTATTTTTCAGGATTTAGCATAACCCTTATACCTACCGCTTCCTTTCTGTGCTCCATGGTTTCCTGGATAGAATACGTGTTTATACAAATGAATGCTCACCATTCGGTCTCGTACTTCTGAACTAAAGTTTGATGCTTAGTGCGCCACAGTGTGTTGCAGATAAAAATATGGACGCTGGGGGGACCCTAATGCAGGGAAATTTCCAGCGACAATTCTAGGGTTGAAATGAGCTGACGATTATGTAGGGTTCCTGCCACCTTGCAGGATCATTACATATATAGGTAATTGTCAATCAAAGCCTGCATTCCAATTCCCTGGGAATGGTGACCCGCCCTCAGGTACTTGACTTCAGGGAAATGTGCTGCGTCTCATTTGGAAAGCATATTGCCCGTCTCAAATCTTGCCTGAAACGGTGTCCAATTTCTTTGACATACACTTATGTTCCCTGTGGACAGACCTTGAAAAAACGCGCGAAGGCGGAAGTGATTGAATAAATCATGTTCACCAGAGTGCACATGAGGCTGGCGTAGACACACCTGGACCGGTCTCCTGAAAAAAATCGGATATTACGCATAGATCCGTCGTCTCCCTGGCACGAACCAGAGACCCGGACTTCAAGGCCTTCGTGATGAAGATTAGACCTTAAACCACTCTGGTGGTGCAACATTTCCTGAGTCTCGGTGCTGGTGACTCGGTTCCAGGGAATCCAACGAGGAACATGGCCCGCATCTCCCTAATCACTTGGACGTAATTGTAGTGCAATTGTAGCACACAGTAATGTTACCATGTGCTTTCCAACGTCACCCTCAACCAGCATGTAAGAATTATGCCAAGGGCCGAACATGCGGGTTTTATACCCGTTCACACGAAGGAGTATGTTAGCGAAGATCCATTCCATTCCAGGGTGTTCCGGGCAAAGGCCTTACAACAAATAAGTGGTAGTTACCCCCTTCAGCACAAAGTTCTTTAATATCCGTATGTAATATGTTCGGAGCATTGGAACGTATATTTACACACTTAGAGTGGCGTTGCCAGCGGGCCACGATTATCCCCATAAGTCAGGGTCCAACACTCAATGTTCAGTAGGATGTGAAAATAACTAGCTGGCCAGTTGGTGCATCAGGGTGTATCTCGGATTTCGACAAATCTGGCTGGTTTCTTTCCCAGGAAAAAGTCGGTATCAATACTACAAAAACGATTTTTGAGGATCCAATCCATTGGAACGTGCCCAAAGTTGTAGAGCCCACGGGTTCAAGAACACGGTGGCAGGGGCGGTGTAGGCAGGCGTGTGGAAATCTCGGGTCTAGCTTGTGACTCGTAATCACGAGCTCGAACATATCTATAACTTGACCACGACAGCATAGCGCCCTATCTCCCGGACTTGCCTCGTGCATCCTTGGAATCTCGTATACTGCGGATAAAAATCTGGCGGACCTGAACTACAGAAGCAACTCTGCACAGGGGTAAGTGAACCTCGACAGAACATCCCGACATATGCGTTACATACTCCAAAACGGTGGGCACGATTTCCTTCAGAATCCAGCGACCTTACTCACGATATGTCTGTCATCACACAGGCACTTGCGGCCTCATTGCAACAAGGAGGTGATCAACCGTCTACTTGGTATCCAATTTAGTCGAGATCCCATCTCAACGCACGAGAAGGAACCTCAGTCAAGCTAATCACTCTTCGTTTGGGATTATATAACAACTAGTTCCGCCTCAGCCCATCAAGACACTTCAGGTCATTTAGGTGGTGAACGAACATCATAACCGCGTCTCTCAGCCCTCCTTGATGGCTGGTTCACTTGTGAGGTCCACAAAAGGACCTTGACGCGTTCAGCCCGATGAATGGAAGTAACGGCAAATGCGCAATGTTGAACACTAGGGTCTATTGGGACTTGATCATGCTCGAGTTATTGATGATAATATCATTGACTTCGTTATAGGGTAAACCGATGGCAAGGGGACAGGATAAATCATAGGTATGCCATAGAGTAGGCCATGAGGTATTGGGTATTTTTCCGAGCAAGCCTTGAGGGGTTTTGAAAGGCTAGAACAAGTTATGCTTGCGACCAAGGCGGATGGCTTGCCCTTTAGGAGCAAGCTTATGTGAGCATCAGTGTTGGAGTGGGATACCAAATCTTGTGGCGGCATCGGTCCCCTCTGGATACCGTGTGGCGCACACTGGATACAGGTGAGGATAACAATCTCACAGTTCCAGCACCCGAAAACACACACCACTGACTGCTGATGCTTGAGATGGGCAGGGTACAACTAATAGTGTCAGTCATCAATCCAGGGTCCAGACTACGAGTGTTTGATCATTTAACCAAATTACGGGTGTTCATCGTTGGCAGTGTTCAGGACAAACACCGCCCGCGCACTATGCGCTCACCCCAAAGTCGCAGGATCAGGCTCATTGAATATCTTCACCCCATCCTGTGCAACCACTAGTCCCCAAATCTACCGACCGAATTCAAAACATGCAGTTCAAACACCACCCGTCACCACCCTCCATTCTTCTCTAAACCCATTTTAAAACCGTTACTTGGACTCAAATGTCATCCTGATGGCGCGCGAAGACCGGGGGAGAGGAAACTTCTCTCATATTCTCACACACTGACAACATCAAGGACGGAACATGCTGCCACCTCAGACAACATATCAACAATCCATCAATGTTACCAATACGTAGTGCATCTACCTGCCTATACCGCGCAATGGTCCCTGTTGTGACGGTAGGTATAAATATGCCCCCCCGTGACCACTAAGAATAGCGACACCCCAGGACGTAAAGCGGCTTTCAAAAACGTGTTTTGTAGGAAGACAACCGCTCACTGGACTCAAGTTACCGGACTTTGGGTTTGGGCGGTGGGAAACGTACGCTGGGGAGCTTGATGGTGAGTTGATCAGGATTGGATGCGATTGGGCTGTGATTGACGCTGATAGTGGTATTACACCTTATGGAGTGTTGATGAGACTCTGAAAGGGTCCTGGCTGATGATTGAGTAGCGAATATGAATAGCCGCACCTTCATTGCGCGACTGAATTCATGAGAAGGGGAAGGTTCTGTTGGAGCGCTACTGCCGGTGAGGGGCAGATCGATATACTTACCAAAGGCGTGGTTTCGGTAAAATTTATCCATGACCATTCGATGAAGCGGGTATCACGATGAAGCACAAGGCTACCCTGTTCAACACACTGAGCGACATACCCGAACTAAAGATACATCCGGTGATCGCTGTTCAGACATTCTTTCCTGTCAACTTCAATGTCGGCGCTAATCTCACCCTCCCAGCTAGCATCGACAGTCTACCAATGCCAGGGTCTCGCAATTCCAGTCCTGTGAACCTAATATGCTTTTCGGTTGTATATCGGTTAATTGAGAACCGTGTATTCCACCACGCTGCTGCCGACTACTGCGATAAAGTGGAGAAGGCGACGTCGACAATGGACATCTCTTGTGCACAGGAAATTGGGCCAAGCTGTCCTTTTGGGGTATGCACAAATGCGAAACGAACGCAATCACCGCCCAATCACAGGATGAGAAACTCACACGACTAACCCAAATATCTTTTTCCTTTGTCAAGCCTGTTGTACCCTGTGGGACAATTGGAGTCGAATGCAACCCGGAAACAACGGCTAGGCGTCGGCATCTGGGTTCTTCACAGTCTAGTGCCCAGAAGCCAGCTCTATCCGATTATCCGTGGGATCGCGATGACGCAAGTGGTTGCATCAACTATCTCGCTACGCGTAGGGCGAACCTACTCAAACCATGTTACGCTCGTCACTCGGACTTCCGATTCGTGGGTGCAAATATACAGAAGGTGGAATAGTGAATGATATATGATGTGGTGTGAGTAAAATCTGCAAGTATAACAATGCGAGAAACCGGATCTCGAGCTAGAGTTTAATGTACAACTTTAGCTATACCTCCACCTGCATTGATTGCAGTGCATACTTCGCATGTGAACAAACCCTCAGACCGAAGTTGATAAGCTTCACGGATTCTGTGAACATGTCGCCTATCTTGAGAACCGATGATGGTCAGAGGTTGCACTGCGCGCTTGCAGGTGTGAGACACGACAGCGGCAGCTGACTTGGGGGCTAATTCTGGACTTGATACCGCTAGTCTTGCTCAAGATTCCAATACAGGCTAGATACGGGTGTCGTTGCGAAGTTCCCATTCATGGTTGATTAATGATGGATGCAATGAGGCTTCCTCGAGGAGCGTCACTGTTCGATTCTTGGTGTGGGATGCGCAGAAGCTTGCAGGATCAAATGAACACCCAGTCACGATTAGTCGGAATCCGGTCTAGTTTGCATTTCCAAGACGAAACCATAACTCGAGATGATGATTCAGGTGCCGATGGGAACCAACCTGAGCACGACGGGTGGAGATGGGACTTAATCGCAGGAGGGTGACATCTCAAAATGAACAATAGTCCATTTGGTCACTGTATGTCAGTGGACATCTACCGTGCTCGGTGCACCGAGTTCCCAGAAGGAAATGAATTCCTAATTCACGCCTCCTGTGACGCTTGACATCGCGGAAAAGTCGAGTGTCATAGCACAGCAAACAGCCCTCTTGAAAACCAAGCAGGCGGCGATACTCGGTGACAAGATGAACTGGGGGTACTATCCGGATATGAACGTTGGACGTTCAACGCCACCTAGCCGCTCTGTGCGCGGTAGTCTCATATTCTCAATGGGGGACAACCAGCGTGGGGCGATAGCGTGGCAATCCAAGACCATCTCGAAATGATGTCCAAGTCCTAGTCGGGTTTAGCACAGGCCATGTCAACTAATGTCAACTAATGCCCGGGGCCAGAATTTTAAGTTCCCGTCTGAATGAAGAGTTCAGCCAAGAATTATAGACAGAACTAATTCGTATACCTCTGGAAGCAACGTATCGGACCAAACAGGGACCGGGCTTGTCCTGAGTAGCTTAATTAACTATAGAGCAACACCTTGCAGATAAAAAAAATCCGCACCATTCAATCGCCAAACCATCATCACTACCAAATTCAAGCAATCCTTGAACAAACGGGTAGAGTGATCGACCAAAACACTCACCGAAAAATGACTCTCCGTTTTGTCAACCCAAAACTCTGCAACCTCTTATACTCCTTTCGAAAGAACGCGACGCGATTGTCTTTGTATCCAGGTACACTTTTGTGGCAGTCGTCGGGAATAGGATAAAACGAACATGATTCGGTGACGAGTTTTCGCTGAGGAATGATAACTTCCGAAGGATCAGGTAGCTCTTGCTTAATAGGCTTGGGTGCATCAACTGGTGTATCCGTGATGTTGGCTCGAGGAGATGGAGGCAAGGCCTGGGGCTTTACAGGTTGATGTGAAGGCATGCTCGAGTCAGTATCTTCAGTTTTAACTCTGACAGGAGTCAAAGAGGCTGTAGTGGACGGCTTGGGAGGTAGAGGTAATCTGGGAGGTGAGGGCATACTAGAAGTAGGTGGGGAAACAGCTTCCTCTTCCTTGACATGATTAATGGGCCTGGAGGCTGTACGATGTACCATTAGATTTGAGGGTGAAGGTGAATTCGAGGTCTTCATCCCAGAAGACGAACGCGAAGGGGCGGAGGTTGGTTGAGCACGGGTGGCAAAGGAAGAATACCACTTGATTGTAGGTTGTTGCAAATTGTGTGGACGAACAATCGGAGGTGCGTCCGGTCTTCGTCGTTTGACCGGTCGAGGGTGTGCGCGTTGAGCCTGGGGAGGTGGGGGTAGGGGTCTCGTAGATGAAAATGAGGATGCCCCGGAACCTTCGGCTTTGGGTTTGAGTGCAGCTACGGCCGAGGCGGGCAGTTTGGGAGGTACCCATGGCTTTGAGGGTAGGGAAGGAGCCGGAGGTGGTGACCAATTCATATGTTCAACTTCCTTGACACAAACGTTAGGTCCCATAACCGTGGATGTGGAAGGTTTGGGAGGTAAAGACGGCCTAGCAGGTAAAGCCATATCGAGAGATAGTTGACGACTAGTGTCTTCCTCCTTGACATGGTCACTCGGACTAGAGGTTTCACGAGTCGCCGCCCTCACTGTCTGTGGCCTCGAAGGTTCTTCGTTGCGGACCAAGTGCGAAGGCTCGACAACAACGGGCGATCGCTGCGGTTCTGAAGCGGACTTGCCAAAAGACCCTTGCCCAATCACGGGCAGCGCTGCATTCTGAGATCGTGTAGATGTTGTAGCGTCTCCTTCCCCGACGCGAGATATTGGAGGAAAGGCTCTGAGGCTGACTGTCGGAGCCAACATTGGTGCTGGAACTTTTTCGTTTAAATCCGAGCACGAAGATTCACCAATAGGCTGTCCTCGTTCTTTCCCAGTAACTCTGGCAGCAGTATTATATCCGACCCTCGGCGATCCTAAAGGCTGCAAATACGGAGACCCATAGGGTGGATTGCTGACCCTCCCTCGCTTGGAGGGACGGGGACTACGGGGTGACGATGGGTCCACGCCCGAAGGAAAAGGCGCCCTGAGTTGCGGTTTATTTGGAGGTGAGTGCGGACGCCGGGGAAGAAGATGTGAAGGGTTATTTTGTCTTTCCACTTCTAGAATGCTCGAGGCGCTTCTCGATAGCGTAGCTAAAGAAGGCGAACTTGTAGAGGAAGATGTAGTCTGGTTGCGATTTAGACGTGACTCGTCAGCGATATGAGATGAACCTAGGTAATAGAGTTCTAAGAAGATAAGTAGTAGGCAGAGTTCATAACACGCACCAGAAGCGACATAGCTTCCTCTCGGACGAGATAACATTCCGGTACCTCTTCCTCGTCTACCGTTACCACGACGAGCGCCCATTGGTGCGGTAGGAACTACCCTTGGCGGCAATAACTCCCTACGGTTATTATTCGCAGACTCATTTGGTTGTAGGTCTTCCTGGTGCAACGTTTTCGCAATGGCAGAAGTTTGTGCAGTTCCATATTGTCGTAGATTGAACATAATATTAATTGGTTAGGAAACGTCATCGCCATTACTCCAAATTACACGGATCAGACGCTACAGCACAGCAAAGCCAAACACACATTGCTCATGATCATGAACCCGTGAACGGTTTAACGTTTAAATCGTGAGTGGAACCAAAGAAACCGACAATGTCACAGCTGTAATACCCCAATGATCACTCGCCCAAACGAATGACCAAGAACCCAGATCGTCGGATTATAAGCTCGTACTCGTGCATCAGCATGTATATCAGTGATCACTGTGGGATAACACGTTCCCTTGGAGTGTAAAAAGGCTGGGTCAATGCCGTCCCAGCGAGGTGGAACGTCTCCGCAGCATCCGCCTCGGACACACGACCTAAATCGTCCTCTGAGCCTATTTTATTTTTGAGTAGGTGCAGCGAAACCCAAGGGCACCATATCTAGCTGGCACCAGCACACCCACGCCTGTGCGAGTCCGCATCCAAAATTCGATAGGCGTCATCGACCTATGAAACCTATGCTACCATTCCATTTCATGCTTCGACGTGACTCCCAAGTTCCGGAGCTCGCGTGAAGCCTATTGGGTTGTATTGATACACTCTAAATCATGTCCGTTCTCCGGTTTGCTGTTGCGTGCGACGGGTGGGGTCGTTGTATCCCATGTCGTTGACGGTATGACGACAGCATCTTGTATGGTAATCTATATCACATATCACATATCCAAGTACCTGTGGTTGCCCCCTGTCCAGTGTGCGAGTCCGCTAGACGTCGGTAAATGGATGAATGACGTCACGACTACCCACAAGTTGCTGTTTGTGTTGGGCTCTGCCAGCTTGCCATTGCGTCTCCGGTCAGTGGGACCTCTGTCCATCGGAATTGGGGTTCTGTAAAAATTGAAACAGAAAATAGCCACCAATATCGGAGGGACGAGAGGGTAAAGAAAGTTGCGGCCTATACGCCCCTTGCGGTGTGCGCAGTGGCAGGATGTGGGTATATCAATAAGGACGCATGTCGAATGCCGATAACAGGCCTCGATCGAACTCGTCAATCTCTTTGTTATTGCGCAGTATGGGATTTCAAGGCAGGGTCGTATGAGCTTCCTCTATCTATGACGAATCCTCTACAAGATCCCAGTCTATTCCTCAAGAGATGAAGAGTGACGGCTTGTTCACAGACTAGAATCAACATGTGTTATGTCACGGAAGATCCAGTCAATGTGTAATCTCCGTTTCATCGATGTGTCTCCACAAGGGATACTGGCGAAAGCGAAGATAACATACACGTTGGCCACTTTGTATTTCCGGCTCTTACGGGGGTACGCCAAATCGGCGTACTGCATTCGCCGAGCTCCTTACTGTATCCACACATGTAGCATAGAGTAAATAAGGTATTGTTCCGTTCTTGGAACAATGCAATAGGGACGGATATTGACCTGGTTTACTAGCTTAGACTCGAATATTGACACTGGTGTGAACGACAGCATCAGTGAAGAGAATGAGCACAGTGTGGGAAAGCCATCGCATTATACTATGGTTAAAAGAACCGAACAATGACACGTAGAGACATGCTTTGTGATTATCACTCTAAGAATCAAAGTCAGTTATGACAGTCGAAGGCATGGCGAGGGTTGTTCCAAAGATAATCAGACATCGCAGAACCATTTTAAAAATTTTATCATCCCGCCTATACTGAAAGCGGGACTCATGCGGTCGACCTGCAAGAAGTTGTAGTCCTGATAGGCGAGGAAACGAGCCTGCGATCAAGTGGCTGAGGAATGACACCTATGCCCCGAATGCAGAACTCGAAGCTTCCTTTCCCGCCTATTCACCATCAGACGCCTCTTCTTCCATTTATCACGTCAACAAACAGCCGGAGTGTTTGTTCGTCCTCGTGGAATGGACGCGTAGGAAGTTTGAGGACAAAGACAAAACTGTCAATGATCATATGCATCATATTCCATCATATTCCGTGGGGAAGGCTGGTTAATTTCGGTGTAACATGGTATAATGCTGGTGATTAAATGTGATTGATTTCATTTTGATAACAATTTGGTGGGAAAATGGTCTGTTCTGTGGGTGTGGTGAGGATCTTAGCTTTGTAACGGGTACGAGTTTGGGAGACGCTGGCTGGCTGGTTGCAGCAGGGCGGTTCTTAGAATAGATAATGAGACGGTCCCGCGGCCGGGCTCAGAACGGAGCTATTCCGAGAGAAGAAATTTCGACAGGCAGCAATGTGGTAGCGTTCTCAGGAGGCACATCGACTCGGACGCACCACTATCTATTTACACAGGGTTCCGGCCGTAGGAATAAGTTGGCCTCGTTTCAAGATTCACACGGAATAACGCAACATGCTACCTGTCTGAGACTGACATTTCGTGTCCTTCACGATTGCTTCGCTGGTCTTCCCGAATTCCATTTCTTCTAGATCTACATTCAAAAGAGGATGTCGAAATCGGTCTAAGAACCCCTTGTCTCGTGAGCAGAATAAGTTCGCTTTCGTCAAATGGCAAAATCTCGTCAGGCGCTGGATGAGGGGAATTTACGGAATTATGTATTGTTTCGGTTGCCACTTAGTGTTATAGTTACTGGCTAACAGTTGACGTGGGAACGTTCAATTCTATGACACAGAGCTTCTTCCAGAGGGTGCCACTTGTCGCTTGCACTCCAGTCATGTCATTGTGGCTTGTGGAACAGGCGCTCGGCATTAGCGTCTTGCTGGTTGGCTGCATGTAACCTTCCTTTGCAGAATCAGGCAAAGAATTGATATTGATCCATCCGCATTGGCCATGAAGGCGTGGGACCGTAGGTGGGTGTTTCAATTTCAACACGCTTCCACCACAATTTGCGATTTTTTGAATCCGGGCTTAGATGTTTGAACAGCAGGCGTCATACGGACTCGGAGAAGCGAGTGGTGGTGATCCAAGAAAAACGGTGTGCTATGAATAGCTCTTTTCAGATAAACCTTCCTCCGACCGTCAGACGGAAGCGGAATATGATATGGAGCTGTGCATCACTACGTGGGTGGTATTGGCCGCCCGAACGGACGGCTGTTGCGGGCTTGGGTCCGCCGGTCGCACTTGGGTTTGTCGTAACTGGGGTCATGTGGAGATATCGTAGCTCAGGGGGAGAAAAAAGTGAATGTCCAAGCGTGGCGAGCAGCAAGGGAAGCTCTTGTATAGCGACCACGTGATCAGGTTGTCCTTTGCTGAAAGTGGCGGAAACCAGTGCAAAAAAGCAAGAGAAAAGCTGGAGACGAGTCAAAGGAAGTCAGCTGTGAAGTTTCGAATGAAATTAGCGAGTGTAGGGAGTGGAAAGGGGGAATAAGCGACCGGACGGAGACGGAAGGGCGGACGGGGTCGGGGGGACAGCTGTCCGTTTGTGTTTGTGTGTGAGAAATTCCCAGCTTGTCCCCTAATATTGGGCGAGAATTGACCTGTCCCCTCCCCAACCTCACCATGAAGGGCTGTCTCAAGCAGACATCGCGTGCTCCCAGTCCCGCTGGCGACCACCCCCATCCTCGCAAGACCGTCGCATTTGACGCTGACGGCTCAGAACAAGTTTTTGTCGCAGACGAATGGGATCGCACCCCAGCTGAGCCTGCACGCAACCTCTCGTACGAGTTAGTGTTGTCGCCCAACCCGCATTTACTCTCATTGACACGCCATTTCTCTGCAGAGATATCCTAGAACTCAAAGAGATCCAGCGGTCGCTGCCCAGAGCTCAGCAGCCTGCAGACCTGATTGGTGGCAGGCCTGCCTCACAGTACCTATCGACTGTCCCAATTGGTCTTTTACCCCTTCTGCCCGGAACCGACAATGCACCTCCCACAACCTCAGACGTCGCTTCGACTCATACCTTCTCCCAACCCTCCTGGCGCACCCTCCGCACCCCTGCCCCGTCAATACCAACCCCACACGCTTCCACATGGCACCCTCAACATCTCTCCCACCTTCCCGCGGCCCGAACACCAATAAACCGCCAGAAACCCAAATTCGCCTTCCTCCCTCTCCTCGAAACCTCCGCAAACCAACCTCTTTCACCCTCAGCCACCCCTCCATGTTCTCCACCTCCTTCCGAACTCAGCATGTCGCCAGACTTTCCACCGTCCGACAGCGACGTGTCACACGACCCACCCACGCCTTCCCTGACTAATGCCTCCCTGGACAGCAGTCCACTGTCGCGTGCCTCCTCGTGTTCGCCTGAACCCCCCTTCTTCCAGCTCCCGCCGAGCAAGCATCTACGCTTTGGCGAGGATTGGAAATATACCCCGCCGATGTACCCGGATGACCAGTTGTCTGATGGGTGGATCAGTGACCATCACTATAGCCAGATTAGACGCCCTGGCTTTGGAGTCTCAGCAAAAGCAAACCCTGTCCCGATTCCTCCTGCACCATCGACGCCACAGAAGAGTAAGAAGAAGAAGAAGAATGTTATTCTTGTGAATGATATTGAGATCGAACTGGATGATGAGGGTGAAGAAGAGGAAGAAAACACTCCCCCTGCAAAGCCTTCTCCTTCATTACCACGAGCATCCTCCTCTCCTTCCTCAGTACGGGCTTCACATTCATCGATCCCCTCGCCGTCTACATCCCCCACCTTCTCCCTGTCACAGTCGCCCTCGACACCGTCCTGCCATGCGCCAATGTCCTTCAAACGCACTGCACCTCCCACGCCCAGCACTCCTCCTACCAATAAATTTGCATGCAGTCCGCCAAGAGGGGCAACACCGGGTGGCTGTTCAAGCCCTGTGTTAGTTCCTTCCGCTTAAATGCATCAAATCTATATTCATTGCTGTGGGGGACGAGGTCTGCTTTTGGGTTTGATGTTTGATGCATGTTACATGTGAGAGTGGGTCGGTGTTGATCAAGCGTTGGTCTTGTGGCTAAGATCCCTCCATTTTACACTCATCATACTTGTTTCATCTTACGGTCGGGAGGTAGTAATTATCGCCGGATGAGGGTGGAGGGAGGGAAGGGGAGAAGGGACACCATCCCTGGGTGGATGGTGAGGGCAGGAGTGATAGATGATCACTCGCGGGTGTTGTTATACATATGTTTTTTGTTGTGTGGCGGAGGGAAGGGGGAGGAGATAGAACGGGCGGTTATTGGACAGACGTGGAAAGGAGATAGTGAAGCGAAGCGGTGTGAAGGTGAATGTTCCGGCGCTACCGTACCGAGTGTTGCCCTGCCCCTTCCACTTTGCTGCCCTTTATTCAGCCCTGGCCCTGGTTTGCTCGGGTCTGGTGCACATGACGGTCTACGGATTTATCGGATATGCTTTACTTTTTTTTTCTTTTTCTTTTTCTTTTTTTTCTATCCTCTTACTCTCCGTTCCTCGCTTTCCGGTCTTGTCTCGGCCTTGCATCGTTCTACGACAACACATATCCCTTTCGAAACCCCCTCATTCATTCCCACTTATCCCATAACTTTTTCCCCCTACGTCTTCCTGCATACACGTACTATTCATACGGCATTCCTCGTACTCTTTTCTCTCGCCCCGTCTTTCTAGTCACCTCGCTTCTTTATAACGTTTATGCTCTCTCTTTGGTACTTCGGCGAGTTTTTTTCCCTCCACAATTGACTTGCATAGTTGAATTTATGTATCTAGAATTTTCGATCTCGTGTTTATTATTGTACGGAACGCTTTTTTTTATCCTCTCAGTTTGGCGGTTTAAGCTGCCGCGGTGGGTGAGAGTGTGTCGCCGACTAGCACTGGGTGATGCATCGATGGATCGATGATAGAAGGGTTGGGGAGTTCAAGGTACATACATTCTGGACTGTCACATTTGTAGAGGTTTCTGTTTATAGAACGACTTTGTCTCTGATGCTTATACTCATACACCTACTTGTTGTGTATGTGTATCTACGCGTTTGTGTATAGGAAACTCGGACTGGATAATTTAAGCTTCACAGGGGTGTGTTTGTGTGATAGTTGTTCGTCAGGTACAGGTACCGGTGTCAATTTTCTGGGAAATACAATGTATAGTATAGGTCCCCGTTGGAAATCTAGCCTTCCAGGGTAAGTTAATATGAAATTATGGAATGAATGTACCTGGACAAGGAGTCACCCGGAGGTGTGGTAGGATTTGAAAGAGCTGTATTTATTATGTTGGATGATCAAATTACCCCCCCACCAACTGAGTCGTACATGTACACGTTCAACGATCCATCTTGTCGGTGTCAGGTCGTGTCAGGTACGGAGGTTCTGGACGCGATCATGCAAGCGACCCCTTGCGGTGCGGGGCTTTTTGGAGGTTTATGTAGGTGTATGGGTGTCGTTCCGAGTATCCGTTGTTAGATCTAATGTAAGGTTGGTGGATCAGACGGAGCGATTTGGTTGTGCGCCCCTACGCCCAAATCGGTGTGATTGATGTGTAGAGAGATTGATGTGTAGAGAGAAAAGGACTGTCGAGGGGTTACATATTGTTCTAGACTGGTCGAATGCCATCTCCTCTCTGACCCCCCCCCCTTGATGGTATGTATAGCAAAAGAATCTCATGGTTTTACACCTAATGGAGGCCATGATCCTCCTATTTCTACAGCTAGAGATAAACCAGAGTGGAAGAAAGCCCAGAATACTTCACTGACGATAAATAATACTATATGTAAAGGGACGCTTGCAACGTCCTACTCACAGACAGTATATATAGATACATAGAGAGATATACGACTTAAGTACTTGCTTCCATCATCCCCCAACTTTCATACTTCGGTAAGCACATCTCTTTATCCTCTTAATAGACGGTCGAGACCTCGCATCGTTCGTGTGATCATCGTGAGTCTCGTTACGTTGCCGTTTTTTACTTCTTTTGTATGGTGACCTAAATATGTTCCTTCTACAACTACATCTCTAAACCTTAATACCATTACAAATAGCATTAATATAAACCTAAAGTTAGGTTATATCCACCATAGGGATAAACGCCTATCGAACCTGAGTTTCGTCCCTTTCGAGCCTTCTAGAGAGTTGTAAATATGCTTTCAAGGAGTGTGAGGTGTAAACCAATCAAATTCGTGAATAAAGGTAAAGCCCTCACGGAGACTGTTGGGTTTTGAGCATTAATTAATCACAGTCTCCAGAGGAAAGATGAGAATTCCCGTAGTTGGACTGGTCACCTGGCCCGTGGACGTTGGTAACGAGATGGCGGCGGCCGTACCAAGAGGCTATGTGACCCAGTCCGTGTGAACTACAAAACTTGTGGTATTGCAACCACTACATATGTTCCCCGTACACAGAGGACAAGTCCTGGGTATAATGGGTGCTCTCATAAAAATACCACTAATTCTAATATTTAAACTAGATAAATAAGCTTTAGTGCTAGCCATCTAGTAAGGATAATAAACATTACCCATACAATTAAGCTCACAATCAAATAGAATACGGAAACAATAGTGGTTCTGGTAGGCTTGGATGTCGAATGAAGTCCGTGAGCTCAAATATTAGGACTCCCGGGAGAATGGCACACTGAAGAAAACATAGAGGGTCGCCCCAATAGGCTCGCTGAGCATTATACAGTTCCAGGGATGCCTAGTAGCGTTCGACCATTGAATGTCTAGAGGACTAGCAACATCGCCGTGTATTCCTGGATCTTTCCGATGCCAGTCTACATTCTGCCTGGTTATATTGCCTACGCAGAACTGTTCTACCGATCCGTGGGTGCCTCGCCTGAAAAGGGAGGGCCGATACCGACGGCGGTGCGAAGTGGAATACATAACGTCCCACCGATCTGGGTGCGGGCATCATAACTAGCCCCTGCAGCCTGAAGCTCTGCTTTTGGTGCCACTCAATCAAACAGGGCGCGTCCTGAGAAATCAACACGCTAAGGTCTTGAAAGGTCCCCAAGGATCGAGGAGTTGGAGGTCAAGCGGAGACACCCTTCATTAATTTCCGTATCTCCGTTTATCTCGCCTCCATCGATTGGGGGTGGGACGGGTAAATTACAACCGCTCTCGAAGGTTGGTTTCAATATGATAAGACCTTGAGCGATAATTCTTGCGGAGTTGAGCGCTTTGAAAACGGTTGGAAGTGGGTAGACTTTGAGTTCGGGCTCGTCACATTAACGGCATTGAGAGTGGTTCCAGTGGTTCAGACGATATTAATGGAAAGGTGTCGGTAAGGAAACAAGTCCTTTGATTCTTCCCAGATCATCGTCTGCGGTATTCCCAGCAGATTTTGGTTCAATGGTCCGATCCCTGAGAGACAACCACCCCCTGCTTCCTCCATGTTGTACCGTCTGTGACTTGCCTTCCCACACCATGTCAGATCTCCCAGATATAGGAGGTTGAGCTCATTTCGTTTATGTTACTCGTTGTACGATGAAAATTTATTGCCGCTGCAATTTGTAAATCCTTCCATCTACCTCCTAAATAATGCTCCATAAGCCGCTCTAAATATGAAATCCCGAGTAACCATGCACTCCCCACTCCCACGCCACCGTTGCTGTTCATTTGCCTGCCGGGAAGTTTGTCGCATTTGGCCACCAGCCAGGCAAGGTAGGGGTTTGGCAGACCATTGAAAACATATCCTTGGGGATGATGCGATAGAGGTACGGGGAACTCCGGCCGGAATTGGCTTGGGTGTTACGGGAGGTTACGGGTCGTTTTGGGATGTTTGGGTAATTAGGGCTGCTCAGTTTGCACACCGTGCACCCACAAACTAGACTTGTTTTGCTTGCGGCTCAGCAGATCGGAAATTGCTTTTTTTGGAAATGTGATGTCGGAAGTTATTTTTAAACAGGCAGTAAGTGGGTAACAGTTGGAGACTTGTGAGGCGAGTGCACTCACTAGGGTGCGAGGGCTGGTGGTGTCGTCGACCTCAGGAATACACCAAATAATGGCGAAGGCTACATCATCACGTCACAAGCTAAGGAGTAATCTACACATATGCATATCAAATATGCCTATCCACCAAGCTTCCCACGCTAGCCGTGTGGGTACACGCACGTTCTTACAAGCGCAGCTTTCCTTCTTCCTTTTGGTTTCTTTCTGGAACTTGTGGTATGCATTGAACCCATGCGTCTCACTCATCGTAATACTCAGGGAAATAGCAGAATGAGAAAGGAATTCACTGGAAGGTCTTCTCCAGATAATGCAGGTCAGTGGTAGCCTGTAAGGCGCGGAGAGTGCACACCGTTGCACGTAGGAAGAACTCAAAAATCTTGCTCGGAACTCTGCCCGTGGCCCGGGCTGAAGGTTAATGGAATTGAACTGAAGTCTCTATTTCAATTACCGGTAACGAATCCGAACAGATCCCCCCCCCCCAGCTGATATAGATTGCCAGGGGCGTTGGTAGGTATACGGCTCAAATACACAGACGAAATGATAGATGAAGGGTAGCCGTAGTCCCCCACTGCCAGTAAGCGTGCGTAAGGCATTTCCCCGGCGGTGGAGATCAAAAGCGCCAAAAGTGCACACAGGATTAACTCGGTTAGTAGTAGCGACCGCCTAAAGCTCCTGTAAGGCGAGTAAGCTCGCTGGATGCGAGGGCCAGGTGTGTGTTGACCTCAGTAACACACCAATGAATGGCGGAGACGACTACCTGATCATGGTAGAAGCTCCAGGAAGTAATCTACATCAGTGTACGTTGAATATGCCGATTTTCCCAATTTCCCACGCAGTCATGCAGGGGCTCTCTCAACCAGATCTGTCTCCAGTGAATCCAGATGTATAAACACAGAGTAATTGTAGGTTTAGAGGTCCGTGGGGTGCGTGTTTGATGAAAGCTTCAAAGATTTACCGACAAGTGAAGTTTCAGCAACAGTTACCCTCCATAGTCCGTACATATTCTGTAAGGACGATGGGAGATGCCTGCGATCGTTGATGGAATCAATCAGACCGCCGAAGGACTGACTTGGAGCTTTGAAGTCGGAGGCCGAAGGACAGTCTGACCACTTCGGAAACCAAATATAAGAGATAATAAGTCTGTACCAGGACCCCCGAGCGCATCGCCGATGTTATTCTGGACATTTTTTGAAGAGCCCTGACGCCGGATTGATTCATTACGAGTGGCCCTTGATGGAACATACACTGATGATTGGTTTCCAATAGGCTATCGGGAGCAATGCAACGGTGTTGAGTTGAAGATATTCCGAGGTAATCAGTCATGCCCCTGTGACTTCATCTGAGCCTGTGGTAGGTACCTGCAGGGCGTCGGAGATCTTCACCGGCCAGGCTTATACTATCCTCAAAAAAAGAGTTAATGGTCTGCGCGGCATTATCAATGAAGGGTTACTGCCTTGGCGTTTCGGCAAAATGGGGCATTTATATCTGAGAAACTTGGGTGGCAACCGTCTTCAAAGAGGACCCTACGTAGGGTTATTGGCAACCTCTGTACCACATCAACAGCTAAGGGTTTATACGGCATTTTCGACCGTGACAACTGAGGGCCTGTAGTGAATTATGTAGGACAATGCAAAACTCGTGCGGTTGCCCTAAGTTTGTTCCTATTGAAGGTGTGACTTGAGTTTCAACACACAAGGGACCTCACCGCGTTACCACTTCCCTTTCTGAGATACTGAGGAACACCGCGCCGGAACAGCCAGGACATGAGAACTGATCCAGCAATGATTGGGGCACCGTGGCATTGGCAAGAGCCCCCGTTTCGCTTCACAACCGAGTTTGGCTCTCCATATAGGAAAGTGAATGCTTTTCAGCCTGAAGGTGACCCTAGTTGAAATACGCTTCGGCTAGATTGGCCGGTCATCGATGGAGCTCGCAACATCTTGGATTGGAGGTTTTAGTTAGCTTCAGGGTTACTCGTTAGGTGCCAGGCCGAGCAAAGCTCTCCAATAAGACCGATCGCTATCTTCGGAGTGGGAGCGTGACAATCTGGTTAGTTATTCAGATTCGTCTGAATGTGAACGACTACACGGTCCCTGTTCAATGCCAGGAGCCTTCCATCTATGTCTCGTTCTCTAAGAACGGGGGGCACTCCGGACGACCGACCTGCAGGACGTTCTCACCACGAATGAAGGAAGGGAAAGTTGAAAACGTATGTCGTCAGGACTGACGCGAGTGCACGATGCAGCTGGTTATTGTGGTCCGGAAATAGGTCTTTAGGCTTCCAACTGGAAGAAGGGAATCCCGTTTGTTCGGAAAAAAGGCTTAGAGAACCCATCGGACGCTTAGGGCGATATGTAGATCAATCGAGTCGTATTCCATTTCTCCTTAATAGAACAAGTATCATGGAATCGGCGCTTTTCGAGATGCGCACTGTGAGAGTACAACACCCTGAAACTTGCTAGGTGTGTATGCGCAGGTTGAGCGCTCCGAATACAGGTGTTGATGTTTCTCAGGGCATTGCTCTATACTTGACAGAACCGTAGAATCGTCCATTTCATAGGGATACATGTCTAAAGGGGAATCCTTCGCAGGTGAGAGTCACGATGGTCATTGCCCAAAGATAACGAATGCGCACCGGAACGTGTCGTTCATCGGATGGTGGGCGAACAGATAGGAAGCTAGTCATGAGGCCAAGATAAAAGAGAAGCTGCACAGCGTTAGGGCCTGCTTGTAGCCGCGAGGTGTAGTGAATGAGAGCCGGAAGTTGTTTTGTCTTCGCCGGAATGATCATGTCCATATGTCAACACTCGGGCGTGACATTATAAGAAGATCTTGCTACGATATCAGTATCAAGAATCTAGTGCTGCTGACAGACTTGGTGGAGGAAGGTGCACTGTTGGGAAGTTTCATCTTTGTGTGGGCGTGAGAATGGTCTTGACCCGATTGCGAAAACCTTGTCAACGAACTCCCAAAACAAGGATCATGCACAGCTAGAAGTCAGCGAAGTCGCTCAGAAGTACGTGAGAGCGCCCAAGGCCATCGATAGAACAAACCTCCTCGTTATTTTTGCTGAGGACTCGGAAGTCCATGGGAACGCGTCGAGGCTGCGGATGGAGTGTGTGGACAATCAGATGACCGAAACTTCATTCTGCTAAGAGCATTGAACCTTGATTTGGCTTCGTTCAGAGGAGTAGTCGGGCTTGGTGTAAGGGTATCCCAAGTCTGTGATGCAAGATTAGGCAACGATCCAGAACTCTGGTGAGACGTGACCGCATAACCGCCCGCATTATGGGAAGGAAGTGGCCCCAGCGTTTACACATAACCAATATTTGGAGTGGGATACCCTGTCGGTGTATACCAAGCTTACTGATAGTCACTTGTGAGAGGTCATTTGGAGGTTGTGGCAAACTCTTGCGAGAAATAAGGAACATGGCGATTACTTACATAATCGTTTCGGCTCCCCATGTATTCCTCTTCCGTCCCAACATTATATGTCGCTTCCACATCTTTTTCTCTCCCATGTACGGGCTACCCGAGTCGCGGCCATACAACATGCAAAATATTCAACTAGATCGCGAAAAATATTCGGAGACCCAAAAGCTGCCGACTTCGTTGCCGGCGCGGCATCGGCAAGCGATATACCCAAGTTGCGCGGGCTACCAGAAGTAGGTATATCCTTTTCGTTGAATCGGCTCTACTCAACCGAACTCAGGTCATTTTAACAGGTATTGCCATGCGTGCTACTACTCCCGTGGTATGACGGGGGTTAACGCCTCCCATAGGGCGTGCGAACGTTGGAAAATCCTCTCTTTTTAATGCGGTTTTAGGACGAAGTTCGCTCCTCCATACAAGCAAGAAGGCCGTGAGTTTCTATCTATACTTCTCTGGAATACATCTTGGCTCAAAGTATGCATGTGATAGGGTCATACGCGTCAACTGAACTTTTATCGCGTTGGTGCTGAACCTGGGAAGCTCATCCTTGTCGATGCACCTGGTTACGGTGCCCGGGGAAGACCTGAATGGGGAGAGATGTTTGATGAATATTTACGGACACGGCAACAGTGGGCCACTCCTCCCTAATTGGCGGGATTGAGATTTCGCTAACCCATGTGCGCCGAATAGACTTCGCCGGGTGTATATCCTCTTTAACGCGAAACATGGTCTGAATGCGTATGACAGAGAGATGCTCGCTCATTTATCAGACCTGTTGATCACCCCTCGCGGAACGCAACCGTGGACTCTTCAGTCTATCATTACGAAGGCCGACACCATCCCTCTCGATGATATTCCAACGGTTATCAGGAAACTTCGGAAGGATATCCATGAAGCTGCCCCACTGTGTCTTCCACCCATAGTCACTAGCACCGAGATGAAACCATCCTTTGGCGTTGACGAAGTTAGGGAGAATATCGTTGATGCGTGTGGATTAGGTGGAGTTACTCGATAGTGCGTGACTCTAATCTTGGTCTTATGACTGCAGGCCGTTTCCTATGTCGCATAACCGCGATTAATGCCTCTCATATCGTTACCCCTCTTGTTGTGCCGTTCAGGATTCGCACGTAAATCCACCAGTTCCAAACTCTGTGGTCACTTTCGCCGTTAAGAGATGGTTCCATTTTGATCCCCACTACCTTACCTGCCCTTTATCCCATTTGGCCATTATCAAACACTTGTGGCACTGGCACTATTACTGAAGTTCTCAGTTTCTCACCCCCACGAATCCACAACCTGTCGCTTGCTAAACCCGGATAGTGCGACTACCAAATCAAATCTCCATACACATTCCTTCATTTCTCCGTCCATCTAGGCTTCACCACCGATCTCCTCTCTTCTTCCGAAGCTGTGCTGGCATCCCACTTCTGTCCAGTTGCCTCTGAAGTCATAGGATTGGTAGCAATCAGCGATGATCGTGGCTTATCTACCTCCTAAAAACATGCCAGCTATACGGCAAGGGAATATGTTTCATCGGCACCCGCCTTTTGCGGCGTCACTTCCTACCACTTCGGTGATCCTCTGGAAACACTGGTATTCAATTCTCAGATAAGTCTGTGGCGTCCTTGGGAATACTCTCCTTGCGGGAAACGTTCACCTCAATTGTACGATGTCCTTTTCCCGGGCTCAACTACGACCAAATTCCGAAAAGGCTTCTAGATGCTATGGATACACGAATGCAGTATTAAAGCGAAAATTACAAGAAATGATACGTCCGTAAAACCGTCTACCAGATTCAGTCGAGGTCGAAGACCAAGACCTCAGCGGTCTTGTTGCCGGTGTTCTCAACCTTAAGAGTATTACCCTTCTGCCCAACGAAGATATAAGCTCCATCGCCCTCCTTCAATTCCAACTCTTCGTAGCCTGGACCGCTGATCTTGATGGTCGCACCCTGAGACTTTTGTGGGTTGTATCCACTGGTCTGAACGACGTGGATGTAACCCTTCTTGCCCTCCAGAGGACGCTCCAGAGTCTTTCCAGTGCTGAGGAGGGTGGCGTAAAGGGTAAGGGCACTCTGCACAGGGGCAGGACCATCCGCTTCACGGACATTCTTTACACCCCCTTCCCATGCAGGCGCAACAACCTTGGCCCATTTGTCCTGCTTCTCTTCGTCGCTAAAGTGGCGGGTGAAATACTTGGGCTGAAGGCGAGAGGTAGCGGGGAGAGACCAGATTTGGAGGAAGTGGACTTCTTTGCCTCCGTGACACTTTTCCGAATGCGAGATACCGGTTCCGGCAGAAGTCAACTGGAGGTCACCGCGTTTGAGGATCTCGGTGTTGCCCATTGAGTCTTTGCTGCAATGGAGTGAGCTTCTTCATTGTTATCTCATTTATGAGGATGACTCACTGCTCGAGTTCTCCTTTCACGACATAGGAGAAAATCTCGAATTCCCGGTGGGAGTGTGTGCCGAATCCGGTGCGAGGGGCGACGCGGTCTTCGTTGATGACACGGAGGGGACCGAAGTGTTCATGATTCCAGTCTTGGTACCTGGGCTTTTGTCAATACTGGCAAATTTTCTCTGAAACCAACTACAACTCACATGGCAAAGGAAAAAGTGTGGAAGGTCTTCAACCAGCCGTGATCGGCGTGACCACGTTCATCGCTGGGACGAGCAACAAACTTCATTCCGTGGGACATGGTGGCGTTGGTGGTTGAAGTAGTCAAATTCGCGGAAGGCGTTGTTTGGTTAAAGAACCGGGGTAGGTTGGTCCGAGCGAGTCTGAGCAGAGAAGCCAAGTTGTAGGACGCTGGAATGAGGCCGAAGAAAGATGCGATGGTAATATATATGGGGAGAAGAGCGATGTGGATGAGCAGTGTGGGTCTGAGCTGCATGATCCAGGTCTCGACGACACGGCTCATTAAATACAGATGGCATTAGCGGTAGAAAGTCAGCATCGTCCATTGGACGTGATGAGAATTACATGAGAATTACATGAGACCCTTGCTCTTTGAGGGGTGCGGACTCTCAGGAGGGTTGTGGTCACGTGACGACAGACCCTCTGAAACTACCGTTTGTGGTAAGTCGTTTCCTTCGCTGAACAAAGCATTTTTTATTCAGACTGTCGTGTCATGTCGAATGCGAATCGGTTGTTAAGCTGTTCGGGTGGGCTGTCCTTCTTTTGTTCTGGCATCTCTGATCTTCGATATAATGTATCTTACGGTACCACTACTCTTTGCTCACTAACTGTTCGCTAACTGCTCACCAAACTGCTCACTAGTTGATCGCAGTCTCTATACAACCTGACAAGGTGTTCACAGTCTGGGCTTGGCACCGTCAGCGGAATTAGAAGACGAAGGCTTCAATAATAATAATAAGTGAGTAAACCTCGCGAGACGGCCATATGAAAGGTCATCCATTTTTTCAACTTACTAGATACTTGTGTCACTCCAGCACACTGAGGGTTCCTCTCCTAGCTATGGATGATGAGATTCTCACAGAACACGGCATAGGGTTAACGCCAACACCCGGCAGCTGATCGCCTACGACAACTACTGCCCGCGTACAATAGAATGGCCGGCCCAACAACCGAAGCAGACACGACATTAAATACTCAAGTGAGTCAAAGAGAATTTGAAGACACTGGTCTTGCTACTAGGGGATATGGTGGTGAATGGAGCCGCCACAGAGTAGTCACCGTGAGCGTAACTCGCATGGTCAGAACAAGCATAAGTACCTGCAGTGCAACACCAATCGCTGATGCGAGAAGGCAGCATGGGACGGCATGAGATAAAGGGGTCAAACTTATTGATCCACCGCTTAATACACCAAAAATACAATGTTATATGTGGCTGCGAAGCCCATTGCACACTTACTCAGCGTGTTGTTAGTGTTGTCCTGCAAGCGACGTCAGTGCGACGTCAGTCTAGGCTTGGGACCGGCAACTGACTAGTCGTCCTTGAGGTTCCGCACATGAATTCAATGGCTTCTGTACACGGCACGAACGGAATACAACTATTACTGGTGCCTCACTGGAACTCGGGTTCGATCGAGGTCGTCGTACGTCGGGTACAAATCTTTCCACTCTTGTGGCCTAATCTGGGCTTGCGGCCCGCTATCTTCAGGTGCCTCTCCGAAGATAATCGCAAGACCAGCTTCAAGACGCCAGTCGATGTGGCACGAAGAACCAAGCTCCTTGGTTGTTGGTGACTGGTGCGGTGTTAATTCAAGAGATAGTATATTGTAGGAGAGAGACTTACAAAATCGGAGCGTGGTATTTCCGCCGTTAAGAGGGTATACATCACGACGAAGAGGGTTCGAGATGATTAGAGAACTCGTGGCCCGACAACAGATAAACGCCTACTTCAAAAGTTGAAATTGGTATCATTTGGAGGGAAGACGACGTCGAAGGTGTGGCCGTGCACTAAAAAAAAAGACATAAATTGGATAAAACAGGTAGGGGTGGATCGCCTTACAGTGGAATGTGTGAGCACCAGCGCCAGGGTGCGTGACCTGGATGAGCTTGTGCTTCTGTAGAAGGAAGACTTGCTCAGATGGGAGAAGGTCCTGGGGTTGCTTAGCACCACTCAGAATCTGAAGCAGGACGGGGATGGAGGGTGAGATATAAGAGATTCAGTTTATGTCAAAGAATGGAAGGTTGGGCTAGATTGGGTGTAAACAACTGGAGAGCGCGTTTATGAGGGAATTTACCTGAGCAATGTTGAGAACAATGGCAACATCGGGAGGACCATCCCCGAGACTGCCTGGACCCACTTGGGCAATGGGCTAAAAGCACTGAATGAGAGCATGGACCGCCTACGTGTGGCCCAGAAGCTACGTGCATCTCCTGGTCAAGTAATTTGTGACCAGGAACATTGACTGTAGTGGGCTCCTCATCTGGTGCACCTTTATAGCGTAAGATGGCGAGGGTGAGATTTGGGTTAACTGAAGTGGCAGTTCGGAAGCGTATAAACCACTCAACGTATCAACGCACAGTTTGGATTGTTAGCAGGATTACCACCCGTGGGAGGAGCGCGAATCCGTTATCGACGGGTTGGTTAGTGTTCAGAATGGCAGAGTCACGTTGAGCGACCTAGATATCAATATTTTGAACCTCTACAGGATCGTGATCGATACCATCAGCTCCATGAAGGCGATGTTGTCGCGGTCGATGGAGAAGGCGAAGAAGGTCCGACAGGAAATTGCGATAATATGTAGACGGTATCTTTTGCCTTGTTCCACATTGACCACAGCGAAGGGAACTCAGGTGATTGTCAACCAGCAACAGTTTGCGAGCAACATTATTCTTACCTTCGGGACCTCCGTTAAATCTTCCATTGCCGTTAATCAGCCCGGAATCGGGAACACTGTATAACTGGCCATCAGCATTGATAGTAATGCCAAAACGGTATGTTGCATACGGAACGATACCAGTGGAGAAAATTTTGTTATTTCTAGCAGGCGCCAAGCATGGTACCAATCAGCAAGCGTGATGATAGTGCCCTCATATCTACGTCATACAGGTTCTTTAGAGGATTGTCGGGATCTGGTTCGCATTCAGCGCTTGATATTCTCTGATTTTGTCAGGTAAGAAACACCTACCGTATACAATGAAGGAGCCATCACAATACTGGGTCGACAAACGCGAATGGTACCAGAAGCTATGGAGGTATTAGTGCCTATGTGTCAAAAGACTTACTTCCCCGTCTGGTTCGGGATGGTAAATTGCATTGGGTAACGAGAGCCGGGCCATCCATGTCAGCGGTACGAGGCTGGAAGAGGCCATGCCAATGCTATCGTACTGGTCAGCACTCCATTTAAATGCGTCGGAAAACATGCCCACAATGGTGGTGCTCCACCTCATCAACGGATCAATGAGCTGGTTGTGAGTGGGAATCACAACGTCGTGGTTCTTGTTGATTGCAATGATAGGACCAAGAAATTGGCCATGATCAACACAGCACTTGGGTAGCGTCAGGTAAGCCTAAACTGCAATTTAACTTACTCTCGTTCAAAATCACGGGGACTGAAACGAGCGTTGTTAACAGTGAAGTCAAAACGGCGAATAGCAGCAAATGCCAAAGGAAGAAAACCAAGTAACGCTCCAAAAGAGGGATAAATCATCGGTGACCCGGCAGGATATTCCCTTCATTCATACAACCTCAAACATGCCGAGCTTTTGATACCTAGGACGAGGTAATCCCGCCAGAAAGTTGTTCCACTAAATGCATTAAAACTACCATTCATCTTGGTGGTTTCTCGAGTGTGGGGAGTTGCCTGTGAATAGTGACGCCCGTCGATCACCTAGAAGGTAAGCATGAGAAGGTTACATCCTGTAGGTTCGCGTCTTTAGCATAAAGGGTGGAGCATACGATGGAGTTTTGATTGGGCTGGAAATAATGATACTAAATTTAGCAACAATAGGGGCTCTTTTACTCGCCTGTACAATCCGAGCCAGAGACTTGGGAGTATAGAGTGGGCGGACTGAATTTGTTAGATGGCCTTGCATAACAGAGGGGCACTAGACTTGGGTAGCTATCACTCAATGGTCATATATCGGTAGTTGTACGGAAGCCCTATGTGCATGTCTGCTAACAGGCATCACACTCCACTCAATATCTGGGAAAGGAGGCAACCTGAACATTGGTTAACTCTTTGATAGTCTGTACAGCAATTGCTTCATAAATTTAGTACCCTGAGATACCCTGAACTGGGGGCAAGATACTTTCCGTTGTATTGCTCCATGCGAGAACTAGTTCAGCATATCCGTACTTTGGGGTAATACCCATCTTGTGGATGAGCCCGAAGTCCAGGGGAACCTTTGTATATCGGGAGCTGGCGTCTCGGAGTCTTTCAAAATGAGCGAGGGTAACGCCTGCACGCTCTTCATACATCGTGTGCCTATTTTTTTTTCAAGACTTTCAGGGCAGTTCAAGAGTAGCTCTGACGAATGTCCAAGTGATGCTGTGTCGGAGATTGAATAAGTAGAATTTTTGCCAGTTGATCTCACCAGCATACAGCCATCAATGCTGAGCCTGAAATTAAGCAGCCCGGAGCATTGTGGTCATCATTCCGAACTTACTGGCGAACGTAAAGGTCTGAAAGTGTTGAATGTGAGTATTTGGCCGTTGATTCGAAGGTAACAGGAAGTGCAACCTGCCAATAATAACCCTGGACGAGCTATGATGACGGACGCAACCAAATATATACAGCCAAGGCCGAAGGCTGAAAATATCACGGAAACAGTTGATATAGCTTACCAAAAATGCGCGACCGGCATGATGTCATTAGTCTCGCGTAGTCAAACTCACGAGGTCCTTGTGTGCCTTTGAACGGCGATGTAGTGTGATGTAGCGTCATAGTGTTCCTGTGTCACACCTCATCCAGTTGAGCCCCTCCTACAATCATTCTGCATAACGCAACAGCCAAGAACAAGCTACGCGACCATCCGCAGTATTTGCAGCGTGCACTCACCTTTCTTCCCGTCCCCCGTCCCGACATATTCTGCAGTTTGATCACTAAGGCGATTTGATCCGTATCAAGTGCTCGGCGTTCTACTTCGTGTTTGGATTTGAGTATTCAGTTCCAGGAAATAGAAGGTATTAGAACCGGGAAGTAACGATCATATGCTGGAAGCCGTTCATGGGAGGGGAAGAGCACCAAGTCTTGAGTATGTCCTTCCGGACCCGGAGAACTTCGCATTGATGGAACTTCAAGCCCAGATATGTACAAATCAAGCAACGGTTATACTACTCGCAGTATACTATGAAATGATCTCGAATCTGATTTGAATCCCAAATCTAGTCCACTGGAAACAAACAAATGATGCGATGGTGACACTCTCAGTGTTGATTGTGCTAAAGGACTAACCCGAAACTTGAACACCTAAGGTCAAATTGTAGTCAAAATGATGTCAATGCCGAGGCAGGTCTGCAAGTGACAAATTGGCCGAGTCGAGATGATCAGGTGCTCCGTAGATTGTTTCGTGAGCCCAGAAGGATCTAGTAGTTTTTGCCAATGCTAAAAGTAGACGAGTATCACAAAATACTATTTCGACGCACAAGCGAAGAGTCCCGTTGCCCGAGGAACCAAGAGCGTTGATCATAGCCTGCAACATCAAATTTCGCATGTAGTTGAGCACCGAGTCAGCTAAGAAATCACATATCATCCTTGCATTATTTCTTCCCTATCTTCCATATACTTGGCTCCACTATCATATGCGGCCGACGAAGGCATATTTTTTTAGAGGTAGGAACTGCATCCAATGCAGCGGCCGCTGCAAAAACAAGGGACAGAGAGAACTTCATCTGGCTATGCGTTCGAGGTAGTCGGGATGGTCCGGAAGACGTAGCCCATAATTTACGGGCTAGGAAACCTCCTTGCGAGTGTACTTTGCTGCGACCCAGGTTACCCTGGATCCTGCTGAGTGGCACATTCCTCAATACTTCCATAAGTACCACGAGACACAAGGCTTTACTTCCAAAGACGAAAGGACGATAACATACGGCAACATTGTCCCTTGTGCGAGTAAAGTAAGGGGTCGCGTCGGACACTTCGCAGAAGTTGATGGAGGTGGCAGTAGCCGGACCATGCAAGATACGAGCCTGGTGCACATTGAATGATCGAATGCGGCTTGGCTTATATAAAAAAGGGGCCCTATAAATGTGGGCCATGCTGCTGGCAAGTAGGAGAAAACATCTTTCGAAAGAAGACGAGTGAGACGTCATGCCGAGATGAATCGCGATTCGCCAGAAATTTCAGTTTTTCCGAATCCCTCCGGGTTCCGATAGTGTACGGTCAGTCGCATGGTATTGGGGACTTGGTAGTTACAAGCAGGCCGCCTGATCGCTCCAACGCCCAATAAGTGAGTGAATGTCCGTGTTTCTGGAAAACCGTGTAAAGGACAACTGCCTTGCGCCGTTGGGGCATGGGGAATCGCTAGACCTGCGAAGGTAGGTGGCACCTGAATTTCCCATCTTATCAAATGTGCTGGCAAGAAGGTGCAACGCGGGAGCTCAGGCAACCCAATCAACCAGAACAAAGAGTCCGGCAATGCATTAGCTGGCCTTCGGGCTGTTTGAAAACTTCACACCGTGTCTCACCGAGGAAACGGGTCAGCATAGAATGTTCAATCCCTGATCTATAAATAAATAGAATACATAAATATTGGACAGTTGAGTCACAGGTACAATCGTGAAAGACGAGAACCAATATCCATATTCTCCCTCTCCCACATCTAAAACTCCCTGCACCTGAAGCCCGCACATGTTTTGCGGCACCCTTTCAAGAACAAGAACATCCGTGACTTTTGTCCGCCAAGGACGGGATGAGTCTAACCATAAAAGTCGTTGTGCACGGAAACCAAGGGAGATTTCTAAACGATCCAACCTTACCGGAGTGTTCCCGCCCCACTTCTGGAGAAGAACAAGCAAGGTTTTCCATGCCTCTGAGAAGTTGGGGCCACCTGTTGGGCGCTCAGGGGCGTTCGTCAGCGCGCATGAAGGGTGCCCTTCCACTGGCAGCTTGCCATGCCCCTTGACGTGCTTGGAGACCCTTGAGCAACGTGTAGAGGACCTTCCGCACCCCGGGCATGAATTGGCTTAGGGATTCTGGGGTTGGCTCTTCAGCTAGGCATTGTTCAAGGACAGAGCGCAGGTCTTCTACAAATGTGCTGATATGACTGTGCAGCCCGATTCAAAATGGCGTTCGATGGTTTCTTGGATGATCAGGACTCACTTGAGATCGATGCCGTAGTAGGCGAACGCGTCAATTGTCGTGTGGAAGTCGGTCCCAACCCTGACGAAAATATTGCTGACGTCGGTTTCCGTTGCTTGTCCGATACTCCATTGTCTTAAGATTGCTTGGAGATCTTTCGTCGATGCGAGCAATTGTTTAACAGCGTTTGGGACATCCCCTCGCGTGCGCTGGTGAATGGAATGCTGTTAACTCATAATTTATGAAAAATTCGTGAATGTACATACCAGGGGCTGGTATTGACCGCTGCTACTAGGGCTGGAAGAGGAGGTCCTTGAATTGGAGGTTGTGGGTCTTGAAGACATGGATGTGCAGAGTGTGGAGAAGATAATAGACGTTGTGTTTGGTTACGGCAGCTAATAGGACAAGTCGCGTTGTGAAAGCCCATAAGCCCTTGCATGGCGGCTCTTTTTATAGGACGGTTTAGGCTACAGCGACAGGGAGATAACATCGGAAGCAAGGGGTGATGTCAGTATGGATGCATGAAAGCTTGAGTTATTTGGGCATCGCCTCATCCGTTTGTTTATTCGCACCGCTGTTCAGTGAGTAGCAGGAAAGGGTTCTTTTCCCAATGGAAAGGACAGGTCCCAGGACGATGCTGTGGTGACCGCGAGGAAAGTAGATTATGTAATCCATCTGGCATCGCCCTCTCTTTGTCCTGAGTCACGACAATCAGCTAGTCAGTGCATGTCGGGGGCGACTGCCCCCATCTCTTGTAACTACCATCACTTGTTTCAATAACTGGCCTACGTGTAATGCTCTGTTCATCATTTTTTCTTGCTGTACCAGAAATGACGAAGGAGGCTGAATAATTACGCCTGTGAGACTGGCTGCTCAGTCAACGACACAACGATTGTGATGCAGGTTGTCAATGGAATTCCCTCCACTGAGGTCGTCCTCCTGTGTGAGGCTCGATCTCTGGGATCTATCACTCAGAAGTGATACAGCAAAGCTGCTGGGCCATCCGTTTCAAACCTCGCTCATTCCACTGGTCTTGCTGTTGGCGTCCGAAGTCGCCAGACAAGGGGTAACAATCCCATTTATATCATGGATCTGCCGACTCTCGGAGCCGTGTACTTCTGACCCTGGCGGTGCACTCCGGAACAGAGGCCTATGATTAGCTACTATGACGGGGAGGGAAAGAATATGGAGACTCGGTTGCCGTGTGATGCCATCTCAGTTCATGGTTTTATCACGCCACTATGATTTGTTACTTATGTTCGCTTTGGATTTATCCTACAAAGCTCATGTAAGTGTTTATTAAATGATGTCCGGAGGTAGATGGCTGACAACTTCGAAATAGGATGGGATTATGAATGATTCATGTGTCTCTAAAAGGGGTCGATCAATCACCTCAATTGCCATTCACACTTTGTCGTAGGAGCAGATGTTAAATCAAGTCTAATTTTCCTCCGAGGAGCTCATACATCAAGGCGTTGAGGATATATTGCTATGAAATCAAGTGATCGTAAGCAAGCTAGTATTCGGATCCGTCTCAGTCTTGACTAGACTGATCTCTCTCTCACACAACAAACGCTGCGCTGTCGTCCAGAAGATTGATCATCGACGCCTCTTCTTGCGATTGATTTCGTTGACATGCGTTAGGGTTAGACCCAGGTATCCAGGACGTGTGAGCATAGAGGGGACCCATCTCCTCGCCTTGAACTTAGAGTGCAATAGATCTTTCGGTCGTCTGGCAAGGTTACTGATCATCACCGTAGACTTCCTACGTCATAAGGAACTAGAATATGAGCCGGTAGTATTTTCTTTTCACCTAAAATTGGGCCACATCCTCAGTATAGGGCAGAGCGGCGTTTACCAGTGCTGCCACTATTGGTTGTCAGAATACAAAACAGTTGCCGCTAATAACCATTCTGGATCTTCCAGGAAATTGTCAATGCCACGGTGCTGATGCCTTCCTCCGACCTGTTTAATGCCGACCCACTCATGATGGTATTTCAGTCGTTGTATCAGAAGCACTTTGGATGGGGAGGGATACAAGACTGCTTGGGATCCTCCTGGCAGTTGATGACTGATTTTTTTGTTGTAGTTTCGACGCTGACCATTCTGGGTCTGAGGAGCCAAGATTTCTTGAGGGCACGTTTCAAATTGACGTTCTTCCCGCCTTGGAGGACGTAAACTTTCTTGGCTCGATTCTCATGCCGGTGAAGATGTCCCGTTGTTTCGTACGCCGGGTCGCCATGGAGTGTGTGCCCTGAATGCAATGACGGGGATTTTCCCACTCATAAAAAGTGTACCCCTCATTTCATAACTCATGTCAGTTTGTAAGTTTAAGCGACAGGGAGCCGTACGTTCAACCTCCTGCATTTGAGATGGTACTCTTCGAGTCTGGAGCGGGGTATGGGCTATCCAAGAGAGAAGTTTAATGGAGGAATAAATCAGCCTCAGGCACTTCTGAGTTCTACGAATTAAGATGAAGCTCATCAACCTCATTGCACCTTCCTTCGCTGTTTCCTACGCTGTCACCACTGCTGGTGCTGTGACAATTCCCAAAGCTGACACACCGCTCTTTCACCTCGTTGCGTCTTCCTCCAGCGAGTCCCATAATCTCTTGGTATGCTTACTCAGACGTGGGTATTCGTGTGGCACTTAGATTGGTGATTTTCAGTCACTTCGCTTCGCATCAAATGGCTGGGGTCCTGCAACGCTCCTTGGAAGCAGCTCTTTTCCCAAGTGGTACTTCTGGCAAGGGAACCTCGTTGTTGTCGATCCTGATGGCGGCAGTTATTCCTCGCGGCCGCTTATCAACGCCGGTTTGACTGCCACCGGATGTAGCAAGAGTGGTGCTCTTAGCTTTGTTCTAGGAGGATCGGCGAACAAATGTGCGAAATATGGGAAGTTCCAGATTCAGTCTTTCGTCGAGAATGCGCAACTTGGAGCGAAATTGGTCGTAGATTATACTGGAGGGTTTTATGCATGTGGGTTGAGCTGGGACGTAAGTGTTTTTCAAAAATGCTACTTTGTTTGAGGTTGGATGACTCTTCCTTTTAGATTTATTACAAGACTTCCCCGAGCGATGGTCCTGATAACTTCACAACGGTTGAACGGTTCCCGTTGTGTGATTTTCTGGGTAGTTATCAGATAAGATAGATACGTAATCACGTGTACTTTTGAACGTGTTGCAGTGTCGTCATTGGTGTTTGGACAATTACAGCATCAAGGTCTCCAACATTAATCTCCCCAGCTTCAGTTCCCTTCTCTCCATTCTCCTCGCCCCTATGTCGGACGGCCCAGGAATAGCTCCAGATGTCGATCTGGTCATTGCTTTCCGTGCGACTAGCAAGCATACCCATTCAAAAAAACAAACTCGAGACGAAGCGAAGAAGGCCCAACAACAGTATGTTCGGCTAATGGACACGTTGACTTATGCGGGGTTGAGGGCTGTTGGGAGAAGAGGAGAATCTCTGGGTCAGTTACTTGTCTTTGTGACGTGCCCACAGAAGCATCTGGAGAACTTGATTAAGAGGGAGAGGTGAGTGAAGATTCAGGTCTTATATCGCTGCTACTGCGGAAGAGTTATCGGGAATTTTGATGTTTCGCCGTGCTGTTTAGGCATACTGACTTCTTGTCTGGACTTCCCGTCACTCCGATTACGACAGACAGCATAATTGAGCCCCTGTCCCCTGCGGACAGGATACGCCTCGTCCATGCATACATTAGTTCGTGTCCGAGCGATGGAGGTCTGGGAATAACCCCTGGGTCCTCGGAATGGGATTTGGTTGAATCTATATTTCCATTGCATGACCGTGGCTTCAACGATACGTGGGTTCGGTCATGGAAACTACGCAGGATAGCATCCGTGCAGCTGAGCAGGATCCGCGAGCAGGTGTGTGGCATTTTCTGTGACTGTCTCCTCAGTTTCTGAAACTATGTTTAGTTCGGGGACTCTGTAGCGTTTTACTTTGCCTTCCTCGCGAGTTACACGCAGTTCCTGATATTTCCGGCCGCGCTTGGACTCTTCTCGTACTTCTTCCTTTCGCCATACTCCCCTGTCTACTCTATCCTGGTCTGCGTATGGTCTGTATGCTTCGTTGAGTGGTGGAGGGTCCGGGAGCGTATTCTGTCGCTACGTTTCGGAACTCGTGGTTCCTTCCGTGTGGAAAAACGACGTGTCGCGTATAAACATGGACAGACCTGGTGGGGTCGCGAACTTCGTATTCTCGCGAGTTTACCTGTTATTTTACTGTTTGCTGGTATACTCTGCGCCCTTTTGACGTTCATCTTCGTGTTTGAGGCCTTCGTGACCCATCTCTATCAAGGACCTGGGAAACACCTCATTGTACGTGGACGTACTCCTTCACCGCGACGACAGCTGACGTTTTTTTTATTAGACTTTCTCTCCTACTCTCCTTTTCGTGGTGTTGGTGCCCAGAGTGCTTGCTCTATACCAAGCTCTCGCAGCTCGTCTCACCTCATGGGAGAATCATGCTCACCAATCGACTTACAACGCCTCTCTCACTCTCAAAACGTTCGCGTTGAGTGCCATCGTAGCTTATATGTCTCTCGGGTTAAGCGCGTTCGTCTACGTGCCATTTGGTGAAGGTGTCATGCGATATGTACAATCATGGCTCTTCTCGGGAACAGTGAGAGCCAAAACCAACGGCAGTTTCACAGCCAAGCTGCTCGCCGTTCTTAACGGTACTTCTATCCATTCGAGCGTTGCTACTGATGGACACGTAAACGAGAAGTTCGTTCCCGGACCGAGTGGTGGGATATGGGATATGGACGTTAGCCGGGCGCGGAAGAAGTTGAATCCAGCGAGGCTCCGGGATCAGATGTTCGCGTACACGGTCACGAATCAGGTCGTCAATACCTTCACTGAAGTTGGGTTGCCGTATATTTTACGATTTGTGTCGACATTCCGGAATGGTAAGGCAACCCCGAAACCGAGTTTACCGGGTGGTGAGCCAAAGAAGAAGGTGGTATTTGAGGACGAAAAGGAGAAAGGTGGCATGGAGGAGAGAATCTTCTTGGATAAGGTTAGGATGGAGGTTACGTTACCCGAGTATGATTTGTTTGCGGATTATAGCGAGATGGTTATCCAGTTTGGGTATGTGGTCCTATGGTCGACGATCTGGCCTTTGGCAGGCGGTGAGCGTTGGTTTTGTTTCGAGCTTGCTAGGAATCTGATGTCTGGCTCTCATAGTTATGGCACTCATCAACAATATCTTTGAGCTGCAATCCGACGCGTTCAAAATGACTGTGCACCATCGTCGTCCCATTCCCTCACGTACGGATACAATTGGGCCTTGGCTCGACGCACTCTCTTTCCTCACCTGGTTTGGCGCACTAACCAATTCTGCACTTGTGTATCTCTTCTCACCCGAACTTTTAAAATCATCATCCCTCCCTTCGACGCTCAACGTCCTGCAAGCCGAGGAACACCTAGTTGACGCTTCTGGTGGTAGCCCCTCCAATACTTGGGGCTTAGACGGAAGTAGCGAGAACACGTATGAGGCTACGAAGGAATTGCTTGTGAAAGCAGTGCTCGTGGCACTTGCGGCATCGCATGGGTATCTTATTCTTAGGGTAGTTGTGCGACATGTTGTGGAGAGGATCTGGTGGAAGGGGTCTCGGGAAGTACAAGAGCGGGAGAGGGAGGAGAGCACGGTTAAGGAGAGGTTCTTGGAAGGATTTAGTGGCGCGGGTACGAAAGTGGAGGAAGGGAGAAGTGTGGTTGAGCCTGGTGAGAAGACACCGTTCGAGACGAGACTGGAAGGGCAGGACGGCATTGGATTTTGGGAGCATGATGAGGGTGTGGACGAGATTAAGAGATTGGTGAAGGAGGCGTGAATTTGATTTTGCTTAATGTTTTTGATCCGGTTATGATTTTTGGTCGTGGTTCATGATTTGTCTGATGTTTGTTTTCTGACACGTATTATCTTGACTCATTCAGATAGATTTCTGTGATCCGCATTCGCTGATACCTTTGTGCTCGTTAGTATGATTGCAACAGGGTTGCGAAACCGACCCCCCGAAAAGGGGGTCAATCGTTGCGTCAGATCAGCTGATTCCTTTCCTTCTGTTCACTCTACCCACTGGCAGTGGGTAGAGTGAACAGAAGACTGCACACACGACTCCTCTGTAATCAAGTATCGCCTCATGGCCAGATTTCACGAGCATTTATGTTACGGATGTCGAGCATCCTAAATAACCCTCATGACCATATTTTGGGAATGCAAGAAGCTTGTTTCAATTCACTGGGACCGCCTGGTTTCTCCGAATGGCAACAATGGCAACACCGTCCATGCGCTCATGTAGATGGCATGAGGTCTTCATTCCACACTTGTTCACACAAGGCTTCCCAAAGTCCCATCGGCGCAGTCCAGTGTTCAGCGGTACAAGACTCCTAGTTCGCATCCGACCCTGCGGCGGGCGTCTCGGGCACTGCTTGGCGTGCGGCACGGTGCATTTTTAGACGAAACCGTTGTGGGGCGCCGTTATTAAACCGAAGATGAATCGCGAAGGGGTGAAACGCGCTCGCGCTCTTCATTACAAGAACATGGAAAGAACACGAGGCTTGGGAAGATTTTTGGAAACATATATCTCCACTTTCTCCCCCTGTTCCTTGTGATATTCCTCCCTTCCTTCGCTCCCTTCTTGGCTTGACAAAACACCCGAACTTCAACAACACGACGGACATGGTGCCAAGGTCTTTGCTCGCAATTTTGGCGGTTTTGCCAGTCTTGGGGTTTGCTCAGGATTTGGGTGTCCCTACAACTTGGCGTGTACGTTCATCGCATGTGTTTTATTGTTCGCTAGGGCATATCGATTGACGAACGGTTATGTTCAGAAATTCAATAATACCCGCCCGCTCAGCGAGAGAATCTCAATTTCGCAGGACGCAATCAACGCGATTTTACCCCAATTGAATGGCGCCACTGGCGAGTTCAACGGTACGTCGATGTTCGCTTGATATTGTGATGGCGGACTCAAGGGAAGCTAGGTATCGGATATTGGCAGAGTGGAAATGTCTGGACAGCGATGGCGAACCAAGACCGATACGCTGGGTCGACGGTTAACAAGGATAGTGTCGTGCAAAATTTGAACTTGGTGTTCAATCTGAGGCAGAATTACGACCAGTTTGGGTGAGTGGACTCACTTTACGTTTGCAAAAATGATCGAGCTTATCAATTTTCGTAGGGTGAGAGTTCTTATAATCGCTATTGCGGATCATTAATCTGATTTCTGACTTGTTGTATAGTACAACGACGATGCGATGTAAGATCCGTTCCGAACATCCGGCCCGTCATGATGTTGATATGTCACTACAGGTGGTGGGCCCAGGCTGCTATTGCAGGTTATCGCGCATATAAGGACGACAACCTTCTCTCGCATGCGATTGCCGTCTGGAACCATGTTTCGAACTTGTTAGCCACATTCTTATTCCCGTTTCTGGAATTCCCCTCACCTCTAATAATAATCTAGTGTTGTCACACCAGACCAGGCTGCTTCTGGTAGCAACCCAAACAAGGGTTTTCAGTTGGCAGGACAGTGCGAAGGCAGTAAGTCTGTCAAGGTCATAACTAGTTAGAGAGAGCCTGACAAGAGCCGATTGGACAGCAACTATGGCTGGCGGAGTCTTTTGGGTACGATCCTGCCCCATTTATCCAGGTTCTTGACTGAGTGTGGTCTTTCAGCGTCCCACGTCTGACGACCAGAGTATCAATTCTATTACGACGGGGTAAGCCAGAACCCATGCTATGTGTCAAGGTAACTTATTCGTATCAATGTTAACGATCAGATTGTACATAACGTACGTTCTAAGACCCTGGGAACGATTCCAAGTATTCTGACCGTTTTCAAAGGACATCGGCCCTTCTTGCAGAGATAACCGGCGACTCGAAATATACCAATGCGGCCATTCTCAGTGCCCAGTGGATACGAAACCACAATATCAACAGTAACAACATCGTGTTGGATAGTGTTAACGGCCACGACTGTTCAAGGTCTCCGTCAACATGGTTGTTCACATACAACAGCGGAAAATATATAGAAGGTCTGAGCGTTCTTGCGGATGTTACTAATGACTCTCAGTGGCGCTCTCTGTAAGCATTCTCACTCATGAAACGCATCTGAAATTGAGTTTTCCCGACATACATTCAGTATGGTAACCATCGTCGCGGCTGCCGTCAAGAGTTCAGCCTGGCAAGGTAGTGACGGAATTATCACCGAGGGTTCAAGTACCACGAGCAATAATGATGGTGTTGGATTCAAGGGTAAGAATTACTTATTGTCATGTCAATGTAGAACTCATTTTCTAAATACCCGATATCTTACAGCCATATTCATTAGAGGCCTCTGTGAAGCGTTCGCGAGGAACCCTTCTAACACCGACCTTCGCATCCTGCTGCATAGCTATATCGATGTTCAGGTTCGTGGCTTCCAGTGTCGTGAGCCTAGGGTTTTGGAGCTGAAAGAATGCTACTTAATGTAGTATAACGCTTTGCTTGACCTGGCTGCTAACGGCAACACCTATTCTGCCAATTGGCACGGGCCCCCACAAGGATTCACCACCTGGGGTCAGCTGGCCGCCCTTGACGTTCTTGTGAGCGCTATTATCGCCAACAACTGAGCTTGTGGACATGGTTGCAAGGTCTCTTTGCAGACCACGCAAGATGGAAGGCTTTCCCATACTCGTCGCGTTCCTATGTAACAGTGCTCTATTTTTAGGCTAGGTGCTCTTTGAGGCAAACATGATGGGAATATCATAATATACTGTTCCTTGTGAGCATCTCGACTGGAGTGAGAGATGCAACCATTTGTCGTTCTCGTGACTCCCTGTCATTCTTATGATGCTAAGGCCTGGGGCTCACTCGATTGGATAACGGCACCTGATTGATCGAGATGGTTCACAAATCATCCAACTCCCGAACTTCTTGCCCGAGGAGATCGACGAAATCAAAGTACGTTATGCCTCAAGGGGATGACAATCCGGTGGCTCTTTTCCATCTAGCCGACACTGGACAATTCATAGCTTTGGAGATGCGGAACTTCTATCGTTCGGGAGTGGGCGGCATTTCTGACATCGGCGGATGCCTCAATCAACCTGAAGTACCCAAACCTTATTTTTCCGGTGAGGATGCTTGTGAACTTATGTCACGGTCACTAGATGAAATGACCCTACGTTGAATGGACATTCAATACTGCACTAGGTAGTGCCCAATGGTCAAAACGGCTCCCTAGCCCCCACTCCCCTCAGCAGCCATGTCTCCCATGTTAACTTTATCAGTATGGCACGGCAAGTCCTAGTCCTTTCGGATGTTCTGTTCTCTCCTAACGGGCTCTTTTAGTTCTGGCCACTATTTTCCAGACTGTTGCTTTGGGCACTACGACATTCAGGATATATCGTAGGTTCAAAATGAGAAATATGTGGTGGGACGACTACTTGGCAATGTTTGCCTATGCATTGGACTTGGTGTACAGCACGTCGATAGGGTTGAGGTTGGAGGTTGGTGGTAAGTGTGGCTATAACCGTAAAACCTTACTCTGCGTGTTGCGCCTCATCTACGATATCCTTTGTAGGTGGCGCTGAAGCCAGTCCACAGGAAAGGCATCGCAGAATCGTGTTATTCTGGATATCGTCCACGCTTCCTCCTCTTGTCGTGTGGTGCGTAGCTGGTCACAACTGCGACTAGTGTTAACTCCATTCGTTAATAGGTCTGCGCGGATAAGTATATGCCTTGCGATTGCGCGTATGGACATTCAGTACATTACTGTCCGTATCCGATTATGGGTGTATGCATTGTCTTTGGCATTTGGTTTTGTCGGAGGTGCAATGGTATCTCAAAAAATTTGGACATGCGCCGGACAGACTGCGTGGCAGTATGGTCCAAATATTCAGTGCCCGGTTGGGAAGACCTTGGGATATATCAGTCTTACTGGTATGGGTTCTTATGATCATCAGGCTGAGGATAATAACTAAACTGTGACTTTACTTCTAGGCGACATTTCGGCGGACACGACATTGACCATTATATCCCTCAGGCTTCTCTGGAAAGTCAGAATGCGGAGATCTCGCAGGAGGCTCCTCTCGTGGCTTTCTGCGGCGAATATTCTGAGCTCCCTCGTAGGAATTCCATATGGGATCTCAGTCATCCTTGCGGATAGGCTAGGACCAAATCGTATCTTGATTATAGCCTTGATCGTCCATATCAAGGTGAGCAGTCTGCGTGCCAGTGATTACGGTCCTACTAAGTCTTTTATGGTTTAGACAGCAACGACGCTAACTGTTTGCAATCTTCTTGTGGTGGTCACCTATCTATACGCCAGGTTTTGGAAGAGTTCGGAGGATAGTGATTCCGACTCTGAAACCTCTTCAAGACGACAGTCTGATCCACCCAGCGGTCGGACAACTAAACCTTCGGGAATCCGTCGGAACACAATTCTTATTTTGACGGAGCTCAATTCAGATGGTTCGGTCATAACTTGGAACCACAGAATGCCGGGGGGATTCACCTCGACGTTCATGACTTGGGCAGGGACAGACCAAGGCTGGGTGCCAAGAGCACCTCCTCCAGCACTCATCAATAGTAGGTCAATGCAACAGGTATCAACTTCGGTGCCAATTCCTGCGGAAGACCCCCTGCATTTACCGACTTTGTCGAGAGCCCGATCGGAACCCTCGACAGTAGGTCGATCTCTTCCCAGACAATCTCTAGTAGTGTGCTAAATAAACCAGTCAAGAGCAGTCAAAAGCCAAACGCCGCAAAAAGGCAATCTTAAGTCCGAACTGCCACACTCATCTTCAGCGCTATGATATCTGTCCCTTGTACACTTTGCGTATCGCCGCAGAGCTGCTTTGTTTCGGCTTTGGTTTTAAAAATATTTACTACGGCAGTGTGTAACGGTTGTCGGATTGTTGACAGCAGACTAATTATATCAGCACATGTTTTACTAATTCGATTGCAGCACCAGGAATCAAACAGTGGTATACGCCTCCCCTCCGGCTTCTTTGTCAATCTGAATTGTTTCCTCCAGCCCTATATTGTTGTGAGATCCCTCAAGGCAATGGGCTAATTTGCTCCTCACCCATAATCTCAAAGAACTGTTTCGGACCCATCTTTTGGGCGGTGACGACATCTGTACCTTGGTTCTTCAGAGCAGCCAAGCCTTCTCGAATACCATGAACTGCAGGAATGGCAGTGATCAACGGGAATACTGAGATCCAATCAGATGAATCAGGATTCGGCAGGGGCTGAAGAAGACGCACTAGCGATCTTAACGCCCAACCTCCTTGCGTCAGCTACAGTGAAGTCTGGAGTTGAACCACCAGTGACAATATTGAGGAGCGTCTTTGAAATCGACTTTAGGTGAACAGGTAAACTTCGGATGGAAGGATTGGTACGCACCGGGGTGGGCGCAAGTTCTTGGACCACTCTGGTCACCTCTTCTTCGCTCCGAACCCCCTCGAGAAAGGCAACTATTATGGAGTCGATTAGTAAGAATCCACAAGGATCACGGCTACCTGCCATCTGCTCCTTCTTTAACAGCGGCCTTGAGTCTGTTCAGTGCTTCCTCTAAGCCGTATCCTTGGGCAGCATCTGTCCGGGCAATAAGGACAATATCGCAGCCGGGAATCCTGGCTCTAGCAGCAACGGCAGCACGAATACGCGAGACAAATTCAGAGAGGGGAACGATTTGTTTACCCAGCAAGTGTCCACAACGTTTGGATTGTACCTGGTCGCGTATTCAGCTTGATCACCGGGTAGGGTCAATGCCAGATATGTACCTGATCTTCAATGTGGAAACCGGCAACGCCGGCTCTCGCGTATGCTGTCAAAGTCCTGGCGACCATGACTGGACCACCAAATCTAGAAATTTGCCCGTGGGTCTGAGATAAAATGAGAAACTGATTGAAGGACCTCACCCTGTATCAGCATCGCATATCAGAAGAACCTGGGGATTCAAGCTCGCGATCATGGTGGCATTCTGCCCATGGTCAAGATAATCAAACAATTTATAGTTCCTCATGTCAATGGGTTACCTGAACAAAATCGTTCTGCGTTGCAATGGCGAGATCCGGTTGACCGAGCATAGAAGCCGTTGTTGCGGCACCACTCATGTAAAGGACATTGAAGCCAGCTTCTAGAGCCAAGCGAGCTGAAATCCCATCATACACACCTGATAGAACAGAGGAAGCACTGTGAGAGCCATTTCTAATCCCCTAGAACTCACCAGGAGCGACCTTGGCATGCTTCAGTGTGCGATCGGAGGCTAGTTTCGGAGTGGTGCTCACAATGAGGTCTGGGCTGCTCAAGAGTTGACGCAGACGGGTACTTGATTTGAGGGGAGCAGCAGACATTGTCCTAGACTTGGTCGTCTTGGGGAAAGGACTCCCAGTTCACGGGTGAGTTCGAAATTCGTGGTAATGATTTGTGAGGAAGATTCAGTATGCATCATAAGCTTATGACAAATCAGGAGAAATTTATAACGCCGGAGGGTTTGGGGTTTCGGAACAGCGTCCTTCGCTGGTTCTATGTACGCAACCAACGAATCAGATTGCCGATCAATTTCTTCGAACCACGAGAACCGAGTTGATTATAATCGGCATTGTAATTCAGAAGTAAAATGTTTCACAGGAAGCTAGTTAAAAGTCTTGCTAAGAGTCCTCCAAACACCAGTTGTAATCTGCAGGCTAAATTCTCAGCGATGAAGCACCAATAGTTGGAAGGAGTGAAGACAAGCTAACCTCCGTGGTATGTTTCAGTGAGTATCTCTGTCAGGCTGACAGGGAATGGAGTGTAAGTGTTGGGAATGGAGTGAGTATGTCCCTTTTGTTATAACAAGTTCCAAGGCTTCCGGGCCGTGTCCTCGAGGAGATGACTGACCCCAAAACGTCTTCAGAATTTGGGTAAATGAAGTTGATTGCATCTACAATTAGCGCATATTAGAAAACTAAGGATGCTTCTGGGGGAAAGGAAGTCTTGATGTTGGGAGAGCTGTTCATTTCCGCTGAACATCCTCTATATAGAACGGGATGAAGGTTCGTGGGATGTTGGCGCTGACAAATATTGGTAATCCTGTGCTGTTTCGACACAGCATTTGTCA
>JAEUWL010000504.1:0-105351 GCA_018524415.1 Podaxis rugospora
CCAGGACGTCCACAGGCCAGCTACAAGTCCAACCATCACATGACTATGTCACCTGACTAACCTAGGCTGAAATCACCAAGTCCCAAAATCATCTATGGACTGATAGGAGCACATCTAACACTGGCTGCCATCCTGTTAGAGTTGATGGGCACCTTGGCAGGTGCCAACAAGGATGCAGAGGTGATCGCCAAATCCCTCAAGATGACCAGAGGCTGGGTCCTCGAGTATTCCAGCACTCCTCTTCAGAGTGCAAGCCTCCATGAGGTTGCAAGGTCTACCGCCATGTTGGTGGAGGCCCTCAAAGACGCCAGCTGGCTAAGCATCGGCATTCAGGAGAACTTGTCAACTACATTGGCAGACTCTCTTGTCAACACCCTGGGGCCTTTGTTGAGGCAGCCCTCCCCTCTTCCCCCATCGTCGCCTCCTCCTATGGATACCGACGACCATTGCCCTGCTGAGGATCCTCGTCCTCCGCCCTCCGACACCCGTCCATCTGCCCTAGATGGTGGGAGTAGATCCAGGATGGGCCCTTGCCCTCTTCTAGTCCCACCAAGGTGCAACCCTACTAGGGGTCCGCCTGCTCCAGTCAACAAGGCAATGCGGCCAGAGAACTATGCCCAAGTTGCGATTGCTCCGCCAGCCCCTCAGCAGGCCACAACGATGAACCTGGTCAATCTGGCTAGGGCATTCCCTTCTCTTCCCCCCCAAAAGCTTGTTCAGCTTGAAAGGCAGGCCTCAGAGGCAGCTCCTCTCAAATCGGAGACTCGCAAGCCTCCGATGACTACTGTTGATGACCCTGATCCCAGCTACTTAAGTGGTTTTTGATGTATTTCTGAGTACTATGCTAAGTTTTAAACGAAATTTCTGTTGTGTAGTGTCCCGAGACGTCTAAACTATCAATTTATCCAGAAGAATTAATTTTATCGCATGTTGTTGCTGCTTCAGAATTTTTTTAAGTCGACAACTCAGAAATTCGGCCAACCCCAGTAGCCGGCCAGGCGTGGGAATCTGCGTCCTTGCTCATCAATCCTGGTGTCTGTAGTAGCGTACTTCTATGAGTATGATGGTCCTCAGGTGGAAGTACAAGATAAACCACTGTATTACCTGTAGTAGCGTACTTCTATGAGTATGATGCTATACAGGTTGTCAGACACGATGAACAGAAGAGTAAAAGGTACAGTACTCACGTCCTCAGGTGGAAGTACGAGATAAACCACTGAGGACGTGACATGGGAAACAGGGGTTTAAGTAGGTGTACGAAAAAAGGAAAGGGTCACGAGACTGAACTGGATGAGAAAAGGACATAGTTCTACATTGGACAAACTCTCCTTGCTGTGTACTGTGACTCTACCTTGGACTTTGACCAGGGGCTTAGTGGAGTCTATCACATATGCATATTGAGTCTGCCTGGCATCAACCTGAGTAGCAATTACTTTGCATTAGCCTAGTATGTCTAACTTCTTACAATCTAATAAACAGTATTTCACTCAGCATAAATTTTACTAGGTTCCATGAGGTGAACTATGTTCCCTTCTTCTCAGAGAACATGAGACCTATGGTCTCTGTTGCTAGTGATGGTACTCAGTCCAACTGTAACATTTATCCTGTTGGTACAGTCTTGAATTTTTTTCTCAGATTGTATAATAGCTAGCATTGTGCCACCTGTTATGTGTACCTACTAATTCCTGAATATGATGTGCTTTACCCTAAATGTAAATGTGTGCTACCCTGAATGCAACTCATATACTATTCCTACACACATCTATGTACTTTTCTGAATATATCTACAGATGCTATTCTGCTACAAACTGTACAAGCCTTTGTATTTGACATTCTATGTTAGCATTTCATCTCTCACATGCATTTACTGCTTACTGATGGGGTGGTTAAGAGTAGAGGATATATTAAACATGCCTCAATGACATCAGGCATGTAACCAGAACACACTTTAGAGAAATTCAGCTTGCAAGTATTGAAAGCCCTTAGTGCTGCTGTATTCTAGTCCCAAGACCTGCTTTGTCTACTCCACTATCCTGGCATACTACTACATATTGACTTTTATCTCTATCAACAGGTCTAAATGTTGAGAACCATCTTCCATTGGAATTCTGAGACTCCCAGGTAGTAAGTAAAATACTTTCTTTTTCAATCTTACTAATCTGACCTTCTATTCAGTCATGCTTTCCACTTTCCCCTATATCTCAGGCACAACATGTTCCCAACAACCACTCACTTGCCCAACAACAATGCAAAGCCCATGAATGGGAAACTGCTTTGACAACACTACATAGCTAATGCCAAAATCAGTGAGTGACTGTCTTCTGCCTAGACTAACTATATGACTGACATGTTTCTAGAGCTGCTGCAGTACATTTTTCCTCAGTTAATACCCAATTACCCCCTTAGTAAGTTATTCTCTACTCACTTAAGTTTACATTAGTGGTAAACCATGACTTCTCTACAGCCAAACTACTGTAATACCCCAAACAGCCACTCCTGGACTTTCTGCCCTTCCAAGCCCTCCACCTACTCTAACCCCTCAACAATGTGCCAACAATCATCAAGGTATATTATCCACACCCTAAATTGTATGCTGCCTATATATATTCTAATAGTTACCTGCTCAGCTCCTAATTTCTATGCATGCCACCCTCTAGTCAGGAATTGCCACACATCTTCTTTACAGGGTACACTAATACACTCATGGCATAGAGGTTAGTACTTATATGTTTGATATTTTAGCTCTAACTGATATATTACTGCCAGTTTCACTAGCCTCTGGACAACAGCCTCTTTTTAGCAGTGCATGTTGACCTTAATTTGGCCTTTGCTGTAATTCTAGAAAGATGCAGCTGCTCCTGCTTTGTAATCCCCCTCCCACTCTTTGTAAGCTATTTAAAAGTAATATCCAGCAAAGGGAGTTCAGGATGAATATCTGGAAATATAATCAGGCCTTTGTATTCACATCAGTAAAGGTTGAGGAGGATCATAGCATCAATTTTAGGTATGATGGTCACCCTACAGGAGAGCCTGTATTCCATATCCATAGGGAACTCTATCATCACATAGGACCTCTCATTCCCTCCTCCAATTGTCCACCTACTTATGCTCAATTATATATTTATGATCCTTAGGCAGCTGCTGAACATCAGAGACAGAGCAACCTGGACCTTAATCTTAATACTCTTCAGATCCTTCAATGTGTTGTTGTAGAGCACCATCAGTATGCTCCTATGTTTCGCTATGCCCATGAGCTGATGCAGGATTATAGTCCTGTAAATGACATCTCAATCTGTTTATGACTTATCCCTAGGCTCAATCAACATTGCTACAACCTTCCATCTACTGATAGGGTTTCTGTGATTATCCTGTGCAATTCCCATGATATTTGTCCTTGTGATATTGTCCTTCACTATCATAGAGGAGGATTATGAGTCATCTCTGATCTCTACCCAGCATACACCCCCCTCTACTATGTGCTTTTATTTCCACATGGTGAGAATGGTTGGCATCTGGACCTTGAAGAAGAATGCAAAGGAAATCTTTTTTTTTTTTTTTTTTTTTTTTAAATCTGAGTTTATTGCAATAGGCTAGCTACTACAAACGGGTGCACGATAGCAGTCCCAATACCGAAACTAGAGAAAAGGAAAAGGAAAGAAAGAAAGAGACGAAAGAGAGAAGAGGGGTAGATGACGAGCTACGCTAACGACGATATATAAGAATGAGGCAGAGAGAGATGACAGACTAACTCAAAGAGAAAGATTTCGAGAAGGGGAGGGAGTGATGGAAGGGAGCGGTGGAGCTACCTACAAGAAGATAAGAAAAAGGGAACAGTCCTCAGTGAACATCTGGGACGCCGTTTGCAGTAAGTCGCTCTCTCCGGGTGAGGCGGCGGGTGGCGAACTCCTCTCGGGTAATGGGTCCTTGGATCTGGTCGGCGAATGAGAAGGCGGCCGGGTTGTCTTCCAGGAACCGGATGAGCCAGTAAAAGCCATCCCGGGATCCATAGGGGTATTTAAAGCGTTCGCATTGGTCAAGGATGTGATCGCGTGTTTCGAGCGGTTCTCCGCATGGGCAGGAAGTAACATGGCGCCCAGGGAAAAAGCGCTGGCGGAAGGCGCCTATGGGCGCGTGGTTGGTGACGCATCGAGTGAAGCGCGCGCATAAGTTAGGGTTTCGGCCAAGTGGGGATGATAGCCAAGTGCCGCCTTTGGCGTACTTGGGTTGGAGAGGGTTTCCAGCTCCATTGACGAGCACAAGCCATGAGTGACCGCGGTAAGTCGGATCGTTCATGAGGTTCTGCCACTTTTCGAGGCATGATTTGGTGTGATGATTGCGAACGAATCCGAGGGAAGTGCGGATTGGCTGCGGTCGATTATTGGGGAGCCGTAGTGACTTGGCGAGTTTATGCGCTTGGTTGTGAACCGACCATGACGCTGAAGAGGGGATCGACCAGAAATGGACATGGTGGAGGGGAGAGGAGGAGAGCCAGGAGTGGAGGAGCGGGGCGACCGCTATAGCGTCTTGATGAGCACTATGAGGGCTGTAAGAAAATAGATGTTTAGCGGAAGAAATTGAGTCCGTAAAAACAGTGATGGAGGAGACATTAGAAGAATGAGCATGAGAGATAGAAGAAAAGAGTCCGAGACGTAGAGCATACGATTCAGAGTCTGAGGAAGTGACTTCACCGCAGGGGTGAACGGCAGAAGAGAGAATGTCAGAGGAAGAAGAGTTGAAAACGATGAAAGCAGAAGTGGCAGAAAGGGAAGAGTCTGAAGGGACGGAACCGTCTGTGGAGACAACTAGAGATACGGGTGAGGAAAATGAAAGATCCCGAGCGCGGGCGGCATTAGCAAGATGAAGCGTCATGGCCCCTTCTTTCGAAGGGTCAGGGCACTCGATGAATTTGATTTGATCGCCGAACAAGTCCAGCAAGCGCTGGCCAGGTTTAGCACACGGGTGGAGACGCTGGAATCGGTCCGTGACCGACTGGGCGTCTGAAATGTAGTCAAGCGCTGTAGAGCGCACTTTGGAGTTGCGCGCTTCGAGTGGGTCGGTGTCGCGCGTGAGGAGTTTGAGGGGGTGAGAAGAAGGGAGGGTGTGGAATCGAAGGGAGCATCGATTGGCAAGTTTGGAGAGGTGTAGGTGGATGGGGATCAGGCCGGCGATGGCCTCGACGCCTCCAGTGGGAGTAGTGCGGAACGCGCCCGTAATCCAGAGGGCAGCTTGACATTGCATGCGTTGCAGGGACTTTATAAGTCCTTTATATCGGCTGTTTCGATTGAACCAGAGACGGAATCCATATGTGGCAATGGGAACCACACACGATCGGTAGAGAAGTCTCTTGTGGAGAGGGGAGAGGCCCCGGACGGAGTTGCCAAGCATACGCATGCATCGGATGGTGGAAAGTGCCTTCGTCGAATAGAAGCAGACATGTTCCTTGAAAGTAAGGCTCCTGTCGAACCAGAAGCCAAGGTAACGGAGGAAGGGTTTGGGATGGATGGTGAAGGAGTCATCGATAGTGACAGGGGGGTTTGGATCGAAGGAAGGGCGATTGGAGAAGTGAAAGACCTCAGTTTTGTCCCTTTCAAGGACATAGCCAAGGCGCGAGATATAGTCTTCACAGTTTTTGTATACCTGTGAAAGAGTGCGGCAGTTAGTAATTACTGAGTCCGACTGTACAACGATGAGTCCATCATCGACAAAAGAAACTATTTTACAACGAGGGTCATTGGAAAATTGGAACATGAAGGGGGAAAGGGAAAGGGCGGTGAGAATGGGGGAAAGAGCGGAACCTTGGCCGACGCCAACAGAAGCCGAGAATTTGGGGGACAATTTATTGTTCCATGAGTAGGTGGTGAAACGATTGTCAAGGTAGTCGGAAAAGAAGGAGATGAGTTTAGAATTAAAACCTTGTCGCTGTAAAGTGGCAGTGAGTAAGGAATGGTTAGTTGAAGGAAAAAATTGAGCAACATCAAAGGCGATGACGCTCGTTTTCAGTTTACGCTTCCAACCTGTGCGAAATGCAAAGGAAATCAGAGGATCACCCAAACACATTATGTTGTATTTCAGCTTTATGACCAGCAGGAGGAGTTTAGAATTCTCCAATGAGGAAGGCAATTATTCCAATGATATTTGGTAGACATATATGTAATTATTGACCAAAACTGTCTCTCCTACCTTCATTACTACCAGTCTGAAATACAAGCATGTCTTTATAATAGTTTGGAGGATACTATCCTTGACCATGATGAGCAGCCAAATTTATCATTGGTTGGACAACACATTATCCTTCCCTCATTATATCTTGGTGGTCTATGTAATATGTACCAGAGGTTTCAAGATACTATGGCAATCATGTGCCATTTCCAATGTGTTGACTTATTCATTACTGTTACAATGAATCCTAACTGGCCTGAAATAACATGCAAGCTGAAACCAGGACAAATGCCTTATGACAGGCCTGATATTGTCAGCTATGTGCAATCCTTGATTATATTTGCAAGGAGGGTATTTTTAGCAAAGTTGTAGCCTATATCTACTCTATTGAATTTCAGAAACACAGTCTCCCCTATATGCACCTCCTTCTTTTCCTCAAAGAACCATACAAACTCTTGACACCTGAACTAATTGACTCCTGCATCTGTAAAACATAACCATACCCTGAAATAGAGCCTAGCCTTTTCAAGACTGTAAAATGTTGCATGATTCATAGACCATGTAGTAAACACAACCCATATACAGCATGTATAGATCCTGATCACAACCAATGCATGAAGCATTTTCCTAAATCATTCTGTGACTCAACTGTGATTGATGAACATGGATATCCCCACTATTGCCATCTGAATGATGGCTGTGCATATGATATTGGCAATAGGATCTATGTCTTCCATGCAGATAACTGATAGGTTGTAGTATATGCTCCACTACTTTCTGGGAGATTTGACTGCCATATTAATATGGAATGTGCCAGTAGTTCATCAGGTAGGTTCAAGTATCTATTCAAATATGTTCACAAGGGCTCCAACTGTATTATATTAGAAGAGGATTGCAATGACAAATCAAATAGCACCTCAATGGCTATCATATCTCTCCACCAGAGACTGTATAGTGGATATTCCATTTTCCTCTTCATGATCAGAGCCCAACAGTTGTCTGACTTCAAGTCCATCTCTCAGGCCAACATATGGTGGTATTTGACCTCCATAAAGATCCTCAAGCCATCCTCAACCATGTATCTCAGGAGGATATAATGCTCAAGGCATACTTTGAAGCAAATTCAAATCCTGAACTACAGCCAATCGCTAGCCATTTAATATATCAAGAGTTTCCACAACATTTCGTGTGGCAGGAAAAGCTTAAGTTGTGGAAGCCAAGACAACAGGGATATGCAATTGGGAGGATATATTTTGTGTCTCCTACTACAGGGGAATGGTTTTATCTTCATACACTTTTGACTGTTGTAAAGGGTGAGTGGCTTAATAATGTGTATTAATTGGAAGATTCAAAAATGTACTAAAATATAAATAACTAGGTGCTTGCTCATTCAAGGATCTTTGGACATACAATGGCCAAATTTATCTAACATTTCATGCTGCATGCCTTGCCTGTGGTCTCTTAGAGGACAATAATGAATAGCATCAATGTCTTATGGAGGCATCCTTTATGTATACCAGCTCACAGTTGCACCAGTTGTTTATGACAATTCTTCTATTTTGCAATCCTGGACAGCCTCATGAATTATGGAATGAATTTCATCACTCAATATGTGATGATCTCAAATACAAGCTTCACATTCTCAGACTCAATGATCTCTCTGATGATGAAGTATATGACTATGGATTATATCTCCCAGACCAGGCTCTCCAGAACTCAGGAAAGCAGTTAAGGGACTGGCTCTCTATGCTAGTTAGTCATATTGACTGGGACTGTCATACAGTCAATCCAGTGATTGCAGAACACCTATCTTATGACCCAGTGGAAGAACATCAAAAAACTTGAGGCTCATCTTCCACTACAGAACAATCTTGCACTTTTCATGACATCACCCATGCTATTGATACATCTTCAGGCACATTATTTTTCATCAATGGACTAGATGGAACTGGGAAGACCTTTTTATATCAGATCATCTGCAACTATGTCCAAAGCAGAGGTGACATCATCCTTTGTGTCACATCATCAGGCATTGCATCTTTGCTCATGCCTGGTGGTTGTACTGCACATCATATGTTCAAGATCCCAACAGAAACACTCAATGATAGATTAATATGTGCAGTTGACAAAAACTGTCACAACCCTCTCTCATAGTTGTTCCACTCTGCAAAAGCAATCATTTGGGATGAAGTAAGTGCACAGCATTGTTATGGCCCTGAAGCTATAGATTGGATATTATGGGATATTCAGAATAACTACCATCCATTCAGAGGTTTGACTGTTATATTTAGAGGAGACTTCCAACAAACCCTTCCTGTCATTCCACATGGCTCCTGAAGTGATATTGTGGATGCTACACTTCAGCATTCTGATTTATGGCAACACATTCACCGAATTTGCTTAACACAAAATATGAGGTTATGACATGAGCTCTCTGGACACCACTTTGCACAGTAGTTGTTGGATGTTGGCCATGGAAGAACTATGCCAGGTGACAGAAAAGTCCATCTTCCAGATGAAATGGTGGTATCAGACAGCCAAACCCTCATCAACTGCACATACCCTGCAGTTGACTCAAATCCCCCACTACCTCCTAAATATTTCCTTGACTGCATGATTCTTGCCTCTCACAATGCCAATGTTTCCAATCTCAATCATGTGATTTTCTTACACATGTCTGGCAAAGAAAGGTTTACTTTAGTGTAGATCAGGTTGTTCAGGATGACAGTGCAGACAGAAATCATGATCCAATTCATGAGCCAACAGTCAAGTTTCTATATTCTATCAATGCTCTAAGTCTTCCACCGGGTGAACTCCATGTCAAAGCTGGATGTCTACTCATTCTTCTCAGGAACTTAGCACTGAAAAAGGGTCTCTGTAACAGCTCAAGAATGGTAGTGGTCCAGATATCTGAACAAGTACTGGAGGTCAAACTACTAGGTAGTGACTATTATAATGAAACTGCCTTTATATCATACATATCCCTTATCCCCTCCTCTCTGCCAGACCATCCCTATACAATCTGATGATGCCAGTTCCCTGTTTGGCTTGTATTTGCTATGAATATCAACAAATCACAGGACCAGTTGGTTAGATATGTTGGACTTGACCTTTGTACTCCTGTCTTTGCTCATAGCTAGTTGTATGTTGCCCTTTCTCAGATGATGTCATACTCAAATATCAAAATTCTTCTTGGACCTGATAGTTATGCTACTTCATTAACCTTTCAGACAAGTAATGTTATATACAATGAGGTTTTGTTAGATTAAATAGTTACTTTGGTTATAGTCAAAATAGTAAAGATGCTCCTTAATGTCCTATATAATCATAAACTGCTGCTTTTCACCCTCTGGCATGGAATCATCATGAAAGCAGAGTGACCCTGGCCAGCCCTAACAATGATCTGCTAATGTTCTAACCTTTGTAGTATTTCCAACAACCAATACATTCTTCCTACATTCTTGAAAATTCTTGACTCCAAATAACCCAGATCATAAATTACTTGGGCTTGGGCAGTAGGCCATTCCACAATACTTCAACTCTCCTATTGTATGGCTCAAGACTCTCACTTACTGCCTGATAAAGGTTGTACTCTCATTACTGGAATTGCCATCTTAAAAAATGGCTGTATTTTACACAGTGACAAGCCACGCCTCTTAATATTTGATGCACATGTTTATATTCCAGGAAAAGAACAACAAGCTGACAAATTTCTTGCTGTCATATGGTTCTATGCTTGGAACAATACTATTTTCTCAGCAAAATGGCCTGACATTGGCCTATGTTTCATGTACACAATGGTATGGTGTAGCCCATGTGTAATGTTCAGATGCACTAATGTTGTGACAGATTGCCACAATGCTATCTGATGCCAATGATTTGGTAATACCTGGATTGAGTATTATATCTTACAAATTTATCTGTAATACATTAGTCATGAGTTCCTTAGTTTTGAGGTTTACCTAATCCTCCTTACATGATGATTCAGTTAGTTCCTATGGGTTCTGTTGACCACTTTTCTCTAGAAGTCTCTCAGCTGACTATTTCAGGTGTTGTGAATTCAGTTGTGAAGTGAACAGCCCAGAAATTGGTATTCACAATGAGTCCAACACAATACCTTCTCCTGCTGAAGGACATTTCAAGCCAACCTCACCAGCCATTTCCTGTCTGGTGCAAGATTGACCTAGGATTCCTCCACTATATGAAGGCTGATGGCAAGCCTTGGGCACCAGATATTTAACCAAATTCTCAAATCACTCTTTTTGGTTTACTTACATGATTGGTTTGGGTGGATGGGTTGAGTGGTCCTGTCAATTTGGTCAAACTATTGGTTAATGAAGTCATCCATGTAGGAGGTAGTGGCAGTTCCCTCTTTCCAAATAAGCTTGACCTTGGTGAGCTATGGTATTTGCATACTGGGCTTCTTCAGCTGATATGCATTTTAGAGTCACCTTTTCAGGGTAAAGGAAAACAACCTACAACTCTACTCAAATTCTCATTTCATGGCCTTGCAACATCACCATCTCCAGATGCCCCTTCTATAATGTTACCTCACAGTTCTTTAGCTTCAACCCTTCAGAAGCATGCAAGGGATGATGACACAGTAACTGAGGCTCCTCTCACACTCATCCAATCTGGACCTCAAGCTAGAGAAAGTTCTGATTATAGACCTATGAAGTAGCCATGTAAGAAGTAAGAGTAGGTTGTAGTTTACAATCATTAGTAATTATATCAATTTTCTTCATGTTGAAACTGTCCAACCTGCCTTTGTTGATCATAGTTGCAGCTGGGTAGAATGCAGACTAGCAACATAATGCTACCATGTGAATGCACAGGTTCTAACTTGTTATAATATATAGCCTATTAAGGTATGCTTTGTCTCACTCAAGGGATAGGTTAGTTCCAAGTCCCCATAAGTCCTTTCTTAATATACAAAGACATCTCCCTTGTACTTCAAAACATTTAATTCTAGCCCCTCAATAATGACAAGATCATCAAAAATATACCTAAATGATGGTAAGGTGTTTACAATGATAGGTTTATAATAGTCATGCATTGATAATGATAGTTCAATATACCATTATGCCACAGATGATGGTAACATGCTGGTCATCTCACCAACATGCTTTTACTTAGTTAGACAGTATCCCACAAGGATGTTTTTATCTAATAATTTCAGTATATGAATTCATTTGCTTGGCATTCACAGAGTCAACATTTTCTAAGTATCTGATATACACAAAATGATGTCAGAGTTTCTTAAGGTCCCCAAGTTGATAATATCTTTTGGATGTGTTGCTGATGTTCTTCCCAGGGTGCTACATTACCTCCTGCCCATGCAATGAAGAACTTGAAACCTGGGACCATATCATCTACCACTGTCCCTTATTTATTGGCCTTATGGTATTTGCATGAATATCTTCTGGCTTATTGAGTTCCTTCATGAAAACTCAGTAGCCTTTTCATTTGCTGACCAGAAAGAGGCTCATACTTCATGGTGCTCTGGACATTGACTAAAGGGTTATTTCTCCTCTCATTCACACTCTTGCCTCTAGCTAGCTCTATATTCCCCTACCTCTTGTTTGATTCTCACCTCTAGGTAGTTCATCACTCCCCTCCTCTTTATCTTCATCTCTTTTCTCTTTATATATTTGATTAGTGGCTAGTCTATTGCAATAAAAGTTGATTTAAAAAAATTAAAAATTAAAATTAAAATTAAAAACTGAGGACTATGATGGTGGCCTTATAGTTTCTATTCTCTTTGGATTTAGGTCATAGCATCATAGGAGAGTGTGCAGGTCTGTGAGGTGCTTTTTGTCATGCTGGGTGAATGCCCTGTAGGCAAGGTGGGCTACAGGGTTTGATACTGGTAGCATACATGTCTGGAGTGAGTCTCTGCAGCAGATGTCATCCAGTAGGAGGTTTAGCATCTAGTATATCATTAGGAGTGGAGTGTCAGCCTCCTGTTATCACTAGCACTGCTAGTCTCCAGATCTTAGTCAGCTCCTGTAGAGGTCTAACTGAACCTGTTGACTTCTTCACCCCATCATTTAGCAACAGTGGCTCATACTATACATCTAGCACATATGTCATTTTTGGAATGACTACTCCTAGAAAGAGCTGTCTCATGAGCTTCTGGCTCACTCCCATTGATAGTTTCACTAGTCACTTGAACATGAGTACCCATTTGGTAGCCTCTGTCACCACTCTCTCCATTTATTACAAACTCAGATGATCAAGCAAAACCAGAGGCAGGCGTGGTGTGTCCATACCACCCCAATTTGGCTTCTAGGATCAAGTCTCCCTTTGGAAAATATCGAGGTCAACACAAATCAGGATTGTATCTCAGGTGTCATGGCTCCAAATCTATTTTCTGGTATTGGAAAATAGACTATGAATTAGGGCATTATCAAGGGTTCAAAGTCGACATCCTATCCGAGGGGAAGGGGGTATATCGAGAAGAGCGATCCGATTTATGGGACAGAAGGTAGAAGAGAACCCGCCGGGATGGCGCAGGGCTCGTAGGTGGTGGGCCTTGGGTGTGTGAGCGAAATCCGATTTAGATTTAGCTCCAGAGGTGACGACTGGCGTGGATACATTATGTGCATTTAATTCATGCACGTATGTAGCTGGGCCATAACTCCTTTCTTAGAGACGTGCGTAGCACTGACATGGCATGTTTAACATCTCTTATACATAATAAACAAAGCGGCGTAACGAGTGCCGACGTAGTCCGATATTAAGTAAAATGCTATTCCAAAGAAAGGAAAAGGAACTCTTGAGTGTGAAGTGTCCATAAATTACACTTGCCAAAGGCACTTATATATGAGGTGGGTGTTTAGCCTTCTTTCAGGCAGCAGATGTCGAGTTCCCGACTTGGGGTTCCTTAACAGACTCGGGAAGGGCATCCCACTTGGGACAGAGTTCGTCCCACTCGTCTAATTATTTTATCAGCAAGAGATCCCCAGTGCAAGACTAGGAATACGCACAAGGCGTGGGGTCCGCAGCAGGCGTCTGGTCCGGAGCTTCGGCGAACACGATTGCGAGACCCCTGCAAAAAATAGTTAGCGGAGCTGATAGCGAAACATAGCAGGAGTGGACTTACATCTGAAAATGGAAATCAATGTGGCTAGAAGACACCTTGTCAGTTGATCATTTTCAGAGTGGGAAGTAGTCAAACGTACCAGTGAAGGATCCAGGGACCAGGGTTATTGGTCCTGAAGCGGATAGCCACAAAGTCGCCTTGCGTTAAACCAGCATTCACGACGTCCCTTCGGATGGGGTTCAGGAAATTGAAGCGTGAGCTGTTGGCGCTCTTTACAACGCTAAAAGTATGCTAAAATGGCTATCAGTATCATGACGCAAGCTCCCGCAAGGCAATCCAATTATACGCACTCCGTGCAGATGGAACGGATGGGGGCCACCAATGAGGGCGCTGGGTATGTTGATTTGTACGACTTTGTTCCTTTCCACAGTGAGCACACCTCCTTTTGGAAGCAGATCGTGTGCGTTGCGGGCGCCACTCAAAATCTGGAGCAAGACTGGGACCGTAGGAGGGACGAAACTATCGTTGTTAATGCTGAACTTAAACGTGTCCTCGTTGAAGCCGAGTGTAAGGTTGAATGTAACATCGGCACCATCGGGAGTTGGCTTTCCGGGAGCGAAGGGGTTCATTAGAGGATGCAAGTCGGTCTCGACGAGCGCCTTCCGGTTCTCCTGCTGAGTGGTCTTCGGTTCTGCATTAGGCGCACCCTTATACCTCAAGATTCCTGAGTTCACCCCGTTCTCGAAGGTAGTTGACAGATTTCTGTTTCCGGAATTAGGTAGGGCTCGAATCCAATAGTTCCCGACCGGTTGATTCGCCTGTAATACAGCGGAGTATCGTTGACCTATGTCGATATGGTCAGCTTACAGGATAAAGGGGATGAGAGTGACACCAGCTCACCAGCAAAGATCTGGATGTAGTTAACGGTATGGGGCTGGGTTGGTACAGTGTCAGTCTCGATGATTGTGAGGTCGTGACCGTCGATAGAGAACATGAAATTGGGATCACAAGACATTGAGACCAAACGGATGCGGTAACGTTTTCCGCGTTGTACATTAACGACGGCGAGTTCAGCATTGGGCCCGCCAGGGAATCGTCCCTTCCCGTTGATGAGCGTGCTGTCGGCCTGGGCAATACCCTCAATTGTGGTAGCCAGAGTATGATACCTGTAGCGAGTTAGACCCAGAATTGTAACCGATATCAAGGGAATAGGTATCTCACCACTCGGACAACGTGATGATGGTCGATTCTAAGCAAGCCCTTGAGTAACAGAAGCTGATGATTATCCCAGATGAGCTCACCGTCATCGACTGTGAGGATGTAACGTCAGAGATGCAGGCGCAATATAGGGAATAGCTAGCTACTTACCATCATAGAGTCCTCGGAGAGGGTCTCGGGGGTCTTGAACAATCAGTACACCTCGAACTCCATCACAATATTGAATCCCTGGGACAACATGAGCGAAAATCAAATCGCGGAAAAGAGAGAGATTCACCAAAGTGTGAATGGTACCAGAAGGTCCCAGACTTATCTGCGTTAAAGGTGTACAGGAAAGAGTTGTTGGGGGCAATGGGACATTGGGTCACGCCCGCGACACCGTCCATAAAGTTGGTGCCTTTCTGGAGCATACCGTGCCAATGCTACTTGCTGGTCAGGAGAGTATTTTACGAAGTGCGGATACCACCTACAATACTCGTTCCCCTCAGTTGCCTTTCATCTGTCAATCGATTTACAACGTTCAAATTAAAGCGGTCGCCCTGGGTCGTTATGTAAACACGCAAGAACCACTGAAATTCTGTGGTGGCGACAATACCTTCTTCGCCACGATGACTGGTCCGGGATGAATATCGTTGATGAGCGATGCCCTAGACATGTATTGTCAGTGCATCACAAAATTTAATCCAGGAAATAGCGCACGGTCGTGTAAATCCATCTGGAGAAATATCCTTGTTGGCAATCGTGAGTGTAGATTTAGGGCCAAGCGCCGCAAAGGCAACAGTGGCCAAAGAGAGAAGACACGCGAAGTGTGACTTCAGAAACATCCTCCCCGATGTAGAGTTATGTTAAATAACAGAAAGAATATATAACGAAGGAGGGGTCGAAGAAAGTGAGGGGAGGACGATGAAGAAAGCTAAAGCTACCAACCCAGGCTTTATACTATCTGGGATTGATGGTAACAGGTGTTATAAGTCATTATTGGACAGTGGCAGGTAGAGTCAACCGTACGAGCCCAGCACATATTGATGGTACGGGAGTCGGCTGTATGGAGATGCAGTGCTGTAGAGTGATCTTAGCATCTGGCCTTGTGGCGATTCTCCCAGGGTCATTAGCTTATTATGGACTTGATCAAGAGCTGTTTTCGCCCGAGCAGACTTGAAACATCAACATCAATGAAGAACAGCGAAGAAATAAGCACTCCATGATATACCAGACTCCAAATAGTCCGGCTTTCGCATTCTTCGAGCGTTTGTGCACTAGAAATAGGATTCGTGTGAGGTTAAGCACGGTATTGTCTAGACCAGCACAGTATTCTGCGTTCTCTTCGGCTTCTGCGCAATATTCATCATCTCCTAGAAATAGGATTCGTGTGAGGTTAAGCACGGTATTGTCTAGACCAGCACAGTATTCTGCGTTCTCTTCGGCTTCTGCGCGATATTCATCATCTCCATGAACAAAGAACCTGACCGCTGACAATCTGTAACATTTTCCACTCCGTCAACTTGATTATGATCAACTGTCCAATTAGTTGATAGATCCAGCAGTGTCCGCTCTCCCCGAATGCAGATTCTGTATTTAATGAAATAGCAGTTCAAGCACCCCCGCTCGGATGTCACCAAAGTCCCAGGACGAGGGAGTGATGTCTCTGTAAACCCGAGGCCGTCTCGGGACCGTAATGCGCACCTTATTCGAAACCCACAGGTCCAAAATTAGCTGTTGTTTGAATGATGGAAACAGTGTGGGGGGCATCAGCTCGCGATCTCGCGCAAAGCTAGGTACAGCTCGAACACTCTACAGGCCCATTGACACTGAAGACTTATTCTACTGATTTTTGTTCGAGTGGAACATCCGTCAGGATAGATGAAAACTAGATGAAAATGCACCAGGGGAACGGACCCACCAAAAACACCTTTCTACACGCCATGAGACCACTTGACATATCACAGTTCTTCTGGCGTCGCTTGTAAAAGATGCCCATTTGCGAAGCGCTGTCGTTGGATCTAGGTATCCTTCCACAAGTTCGGAGGAGTGATGTGATGATGTCCCAATAATGGACACGCGCTGTGGGAGGTCTGACACTAAGATGCGGGGACCTGGTTAGACTTGGGACGCAGTGACAAACCAGTATGCCGGAATGGTTCCAGTTTATTCTACCTTGCGTCCATCTTCAGCCATTGTTGCGCAGAGGCGAGCTGTCCGGATCTCAACTGATCACCATCTCGCCTGCATCACTGTTGATGTCAGCATGAGCAAGTATGAAGAGGTTCCTGGCTACCATAAATACCATGTCAAGGATGGGTAACATTTGGAGAACGTAGCATTCCCAGACCGCCGGATGCCATTGAAAGCATTCAGACAAGGGAGGGGGATGGGAGTAAACGTGTTTGATGCAGTCACTGCCACAACCATAGCGGCGTTTCAGGCCATGTCGGCCGAGCACCGGCTTGTCGCGTAACAACAATTCCTTGCCTCCTTTGCTGGAGGTCCCGCGCAGCTTTAGAGAGCAGTTAAGAGGACAGTACGGGACTGGAGACCAGTTGCCTCATTCGGGACTTGCTCGTGTTTGAACTTGGGAATGGAGCCACTGACGAAGTGATGTTATCACGGCAACATCCGCCAATCGAGTAGGCCTATTCGGCACCCTTGACCCAGAGGATGCCGAGAATGAGAAGTTGATCTTCCTCTCGCGTCCCAGTGGCGAACGTGGTGTTGAAGTATTTTCATTTGATCCGTCTCGGTAAGCGTAATGACAACGAATGTATCCCTCACCGGTGACATAAGTCGCCAAGCTCGTCAAAATCCTCGGGACTTGAGGCCAAGCTGTTAAGCGACATCACATTCATGCGTTCGGTATGTTCAGTTCCTCTAACGTGGCGTAGGTTGCTACACGAATATATTGGAATTATCATCACTGAATAATATTAGTTTGGCCTAGGCGATGAGTGCTGCATAGCAAGGCAATGGGCCGGCTATGCGCAGGTTCATCATAAGTGAGGTTCATCAAACTTGAACGTAGACAATCTTCAGCAGGAACACCTGGCATTACTCCTTATGATCTATTTTGAGTCACACGGAATGTATCTGAGTCTAGTAGGAAACAATTCCGATCGGACGAGAGCATTCGAGAAATCGGAATAGAACAAAATGATACATAACCCTACCATAGACCAGAAGAGGTGAATAAACGCTGATGATAACAATTTTTACGCCTCATCCTGTGACCTGTGCATAGAACTGCAGGATAGCTCGCACGATTAACAACGTATGAATTCGAGAACCTCATCTAGCCAGTTGCTCAGGAGGTCATTTCACCCCCTATATGTCGAAGATTGGGCAGATTCGCCCCTGCATGAGGGTAGAATAGCAGTGTATGCTCGGAGGGTGAGGTCAAGCCCAGAATTCCTGAAGAAATGAAAGCTTAACTGCTTGTTTAAGCAGCACGGAAGACCTCACCAGATTCTGACGTTTGTTACCACTACACGCAAGCTTCACAAGCACATATCATCCTTAATGGAGGGTGCCAGTTCTGGAGGGAGGTTGAAGGTGTCCAACATTGTCGCAAGGACTGGGTTGGCCTCTGTGGTAGGACTGCCCAACACCATTCATGATCATCAAGGAACGGCACCAGTATGCATATTACAGATTTCGGTGTTTGGATGAGATAGTTGACATAAGGGAACTATGTTGAGGTGTTCAATGCCCATGGGGTAACCAAAGCAGGTCGGATTCCAGTCAGGCGGTGGGTATGATTCCTTCACCTCCCTCACACCCACTCTGAAGGGTTATCCCCATGCGGTTTCAAGTTGAGTGGAAGTTTATTCAGGGCTATCATTATCACGATAAATACTGATGAACATTAACATACATGCGCATGCAAGAGGGATGGCAGACCCATCAATACTATAGCAGCACTGGCAAGGCCCGTGTAAGTGACACAAGGCAGCCAAAACGACGGTCCTGAGAACCATATGGTACAACTAAAACAACCTTTTCAGTGCCTGTCCTGCCTGAAGACAGTTTTGAGGGAGTGGCCTCCAGTTGACAAGGAAGAGGGGGCAAACTCAACTGGGAATGGTCATTTTATAGTTATTAAAACAGCTGTTATGCTCATTCATCATGTTGCACAACCCAATTTCCACGAGGGGAATGCGGCTGCTGAAGATGATTGAGGTTGGTGGATCCTAACTTCAGTGAATAAGGTTATCCATGATAGTGATGCTTTGTGAGTGCGGAAATACTAGTTTTCTGGTATATTCAGAGCATTAGATGGGCTTGAAGTAGAGAGAGACCTATACATATATACAAAGCCTCACTGATTGTGAAAAGTGGTTGAGTAAGTAGAATCTTTGAGAACTTGTTCTTGAGGACATATATCTCAATCAAATTATTACAAGCTGCAAAGACAATGAGCTCTAATAAAAACAATGAGCACAATGCATAATAATAGATAGAGCAAGGCTTGCCTTCAAGAAGATCTCAACCAAAGTAGTCAGTCTGGTATGGCTGAGTCTTGCCTAGTTGACAAGCCAGTGAATGTTGCTGCACTCAGCCTTTTGAGTATGAGGTGTTGCAAGATCATGTACATTTTCATCAACTGATGCATCATGTGTTGGCTTAGACAAGAATGTGCAATCCTCACTTTGAAGTCTGGCCAGCTCTTCTGAGTCAACATTACTATCTATATCATCCTCATCTACAGTCTGCAGATAATGGTCAACATCATCATCAACCACAGTTTGCTGCTTGGGTTCTGGAGTGGAAGACAGTAAGGACAAAGAGGCCATGGTGAGAGGCAACAAAGTCTGAGTGGACAAAGTGTATCAGGGTATTTAAATATACTATCATAAATGAATTGAACAAACTCATGAATATTGTGGCATGCAAACTCTAACTCACATGGTGCAAGGGTGAAAAAAAGCAGGGCTTCCTCCTAGTAAGTAATAAGATATTCAATCAGATGGGGTTAAGAACCTACTGGGTTCCAGGCTATGAAGAAAATCAAGAGGGCCAAATCTGGTGTCTTCTCTGCCTTGAATTTAGTTTAATTTCATATAGAGGCACTTGGATTCAATAGCAAAACTTGAAGTTCCATTTGGAGAGCAGAATATACAAGAAGTCAGTTGAAAGGCAACAAAAGTAGAAGGAATATCAAAGCAAGCCAACTTCAGCAAAATCAAGTGGAGGTGTCTCTACCAATTCCTTAGAACCACTACAAATAACTCATGGAACCTGTCTGACAAGTGATGAAGCAACATTTTGGGAGGAATTCAGTACTGGTGGTACTAATGTTGGTCTACCTGGAGAATCTGTTGAAGAGTTGCAGGCATACATGGAGGCACAGCTTGATATACAGCTTCAGCAGTAGGGGGTTTGGTCAAGGATTGGTAATGAAAGCAATGATACCAGTGATAGACTCAGTACTGGAAACACTTACCAAATGTCAACTTGACTTATCTTGATGTAGATGAGATCCATCTCTGTATACAGGCACACAAGAGAAGAATGCCTGGAGCCTACATCCAAGAAAGATACATTTCCTGCTTGACTTGATTGATAACCTGCTACAGCTTGTATATCAAGACCAATGATGAAAGTTATTTTGTGGCTTCTTTATGAATATGGTATTTCAGATGTACCATCATATAAGGCATTCCAAAAAATGCAGAAGGACTTGCAAATAGAGACTGGCATACCAACAATCAGCTGGAAGTCATCCCAAGTCAATGTTTTCTCATTCAATGACCTATAGGCCTTGATTGCAAATATAAGTTCTATGTACTATGATGTTAGGATAATGACTTATGGAGGACAGGATTGGGCAAATCCACTTGTTGCACTACACAACTGAGTATATCCTGTCATTCCAAAGAATGGAGTTATTTTAGAAATTTGGCATGCAGCAAAATGGAGAAATGAGATGGATAATCACCTTCTAAGTCCCATATATGCTGATAGTAATAACTATTACTATATTGATGAACCTGCCATGCTCAGAGATGGCTGTGTCATTATATCAGTATGCTTGCTGGAGAATGAAGAAGATGGCATGGTATATGCAGATACATGGCCAATCAATATTACTGAAAATATTAGTACAGGTCCTCTTCTCTGTCATCTAAACTTTACTCACCATTTTCACAGTCTGTCACAACAGTCATAGACAGCCATACTATCCTTATTCCTGTAGGCAAACTCCAGTTTAACATGCCTAACTTGATTGAAATGAAGTAGATACTGACTTGGAGTCCTGAGACAATAGTAGCTAGTCATCCTCAATGAATGCCAAACCCAGACTGGGAGCTTGCACAAGGGGAACTACTGTACACAAGCTCTATTGACATATTTAGTTGATAACATATCTGGGAATCAGTTGAAGAGCTGGAATAAACATTGGAATCTTTATGTAATATACCAGAATCTTCTATACAAACTTCTTCAACAAGAAAAGCATGTTCATTTTGACTTGACATCACTACATGCTTCAGTTCCCCTAAACAGTTCCAAGGCATTTATGAAAAGATAAGGTCAGTCACCAAAGCAATGGTTTGTGAGTTAATACTAATTGTATGTTGGTTAGATCAACAAATGACCAACCTGCAAGAGTGAAACAAGCAACAGGAGATTACATTCAGCTGTTACAGACTTCACTTTGTACCCATTAAGCTCTCAGAGCCTTGGTTACAACCCAGGTTCTGTTGATCCTATTCAGTTTAACCTCTTTTCTGTCTCCATCAGGCATCTTCCCTCTGGAAATGCTGTTCTCCATACCATTCCCTTCATCATTCTTTCCCATCAGAATTCCTATCTGAGTATTATTTCCCCTTTCCATTTATCCATGGATATTCCTCTTTCCCTTGATTATCATTTGCCTATCTAGGTCTTACCTGCTTATCTGATGTTTCACCTCCACCCTTGTCTGATTGGATGACCAGATGCCATGCAGACAGACTCCCCACCCTTGTGTCCTCATCACAGATATCAATTCATATGTTACTTGGGTTTTCCTTTGAGTGGTTAAGAATGCTATTACCTAGTTACTGCTCTCCAGACTTTATCCTGACTGACAGTATATAAGTAAGATTACAGCCATCTGTAATAGTCAGTCAGAATATCAACTTAGGTCTCTCTCTTCCCTCCTACCTGTCCACTACAAGCCCACTTTACAGTCTAGACTTGTTCTGTCCCTGTCTGACCCCTGTCTGTTCATCTGCTTAAGTCCATAGTTGGCCAAGTGAGGCCATTCATGGTACCAGAGGGGCACAACACATAAGTTGAAGCCAAGGCCTCACACTCTTGGTCTGCAAACATCTGACTCCATTCACTTGCAGTCCACCTCTACATTGGAGTTAGTTCTTAACATTAGCTCAAGATATGATGCAATTGTAGTCTAGGTGATAAGCCATCTCAAAGCAAGATTTCTACTCACATCAGTGGCAATAGAAATTTTCCTTGTCACAGATGTCATGTTAGAGGCACACAAAGGCACAAAACAACTGACATTGGATTTCCAGACTTCTTTAAGGTGAGTGAGACATACCTAGACATGTGTGTGCATGTACATCTGAATTTTCATATAGTCAGGTCATCTTTGCTCAGGGAAGGAGACTCTCACTGAATTAGAGAAACAAGTTTCTGCTGCATGTCTAGGTGTTGTTTAGTAAGTCAAAGATTTACAGTCAGACAAGGGTATCAAGGATAGCTTCATACAATATTGAATCAAAGACTTCATCAATCAGTTATGAAAGTTTTAGAGAATTTCCCAAATGTCCCTACCTCTCAGATACAGGTGGCTTTAATGGACTGGATATCAAATAACCAAGCTGTTGTCAACAATAATTATTTTCTTATTGATAGTAAGCTATCTCTACTTCCAGACACTCATCTATACTGACCTTATCCTGATTAGACTGGGATATAGCACCAAGACATCCCAGTCAAACTCCTCCACACAGTTCTGGGTAGGATGCTAAAGTATCTTTGCTATACAATGCACACAAGTTTTAGCAATGAAAACAAGAAAAAATATGTAATGTAGCTACAGCAACAAATAGGAGCAGTCTATCTGCTGGTCTCTTTTAGGCCAGTTATATCATGCAATATGTAAACTTACTAACTAGACAGCAGGTCACATTTTTGGCCCAGGTGCACAACTTTCATAACTATGACCTCACAAATGAAAAGGTTCTTGTGCTAACAAAGGCATCAGAGAGCTCACTGCTGCCTCCTGTGATTTCTAGAGATCTAGTATATAGATAATTACATTGTGAGTCACTTTATTATTTCCATAAATACTTTTCATTCATAACTTTACAGCTCAACATCTAGACAGCAGTGGACAACATCCTTGATATAGCAGCATCAAATCCTTCAAATATTATTAAGAAAATAAAAAATCATCTCTTGTGCAATGTCATTGAAAACATCAAGCATTTCAGGCCTCTCATTGGCATCACAACTAAAAGCTATGAATCCTTTGACTCTGTTTTCTGTGCATGCTCCATCTTCTCAAACCACCATGCACCTAGCTGTGATATTGCACATCAACTCACTTAATAGGAGAACATCAAACATATACTCTCTAGAGGCCTTTTATACTCAAGGGCAACTCATAGTTGGAAGAAACCTGGGTCTGCAGTGTGCAGTTTCATGCCACTCCATTCCCTTCTCAGCTGGCCAGATTCCCACACTCAGCTTATCCAGGTGAGTCATGTTGATGATTACTAGCCAAGCTAATGAACATGGCATGGTTTCTAGGCCAGGTTTGCTTTAAGCTGCAAAAGCTTCTTAATAATACTCATCAGAGAGATTACCTTTGGCTCACATGAGATACAACAGAAGGGAAAAACAGGGAATCAATGCCCAGAATGGAGCACTGCATTCTAGCATTATTGTAAGAGCATTATCTTGGCATACAAAGATGCATACTCAGTCAGGTCTTGGGTATTCACCACCTTCCCATTTACACCAAAGAGATCCTCCACAATGCAGATAGGGAGAGCAATACTGTTGTGTTGCTCAACTTATTTGAGACTATACCACAGTGTCATCTCATCTTCAAGATGCCCATCCTAATCCAGCCACTTGCTAGGCACAAGATGTTTGCCATATCTTGGAAGGTAGGTAATTCCATACCCAAGTAATTCAGTATCTGACTGTTATATGAGATCTCCTCTTTGATTATAATGTACAACCTGACTGCCCTAAAATGCCAGGCAACCAGTTAAGAACCCATCAGACAAGAATGGGTCAAGACAGGGGCTACTCAGGATGTCATTGTGCATGTGTCTCTTGATCAGTTCATCATTAACACTTACTCCTTGTACAAGTGTACACCTTATTTGTGAAGTTATACCACAAGACCTAATTGCCCCCAAGCCCAAGTATCAGAACTGAGATGCCTACCATTTACAGCAAGCTCAACATCTGGCTAGCACCCCCCAAACAAACACAATACCACTCCAGCAAGATGGTCCCAAGGGTCATGGCTTGAGGCACCAAGTGGCTGAGGGTTGAGTAGGTCTTTTTACACAGGTTTCATGTAAAGTGCATAGATATTGAAGGAATCCACTCTTCATCTCATCCTTCATCCATTGAACTCCATCTTGTCTTTGTTCATATCATATCTAGTTTCAATCAAGTTGCTACATATATGTAGATTGTGAAGCAAGGCTGTATACTCCAAGTGCAACATCCAGCAGCAGTCCATTCTTCATCTTGTCCTTTGTCTCTGGGATTGTATCTAGTCTTCACACATATCATCTTCAGAACCAATCAGGTTGTTACAGGGTTGTGCAATGTTGCAAGTTCATGAAGTCATCTTATAGGTACAGGATCAATAAGGTCATGATAGGTTACATGCAACCTTGGGGAACAGTGATTCTTCCTTGTATCAAGGTGACAACAAAATGTCTTCCAACCATTTCATCAACATTGCCACCAGGTTTCGGTTCACCTTCCAGCAGGGTTATGACAAAATGTATCCGGTAGCTATATTAGCATCCGCTCCCAACTGGGCTGCATCAACATTAGTCATTCACGCAGGGTCCAGCTGAGCCCTTAAGCTTACAAAAATTATACGTTGAGCCGGAACGGGTGTGTAGTCTGACGCATGGACTGGAAGGTGTTTAAACTCCGCTAGGCAGGACTCACACCATCTGTTCCTACTCCAGTTTCATGTCGACAAATGTACATACGGACTTAGTACCCGTACCCTCCGATTTCGCACATGCCATTGCCGCTGGCACCACCAATGCCAGTGATCCATAACTGACCCATGTGGACACTCATCTTAGCATTTTGCAACTTCTGCCCTAGGACAATTCAGCTTTATCAATATCTTGCTAATTCATCAGTAAATGCCCTTTCCAAGGAAAACAGAGATATATGTCGCAACCTTTGCAGTTTGCCCTTATGCCGAGCCGGGATCGAAAATTTACTTGACATTCACGTGACAATATTTTCAGAGGGCTCAGAAAGTTGTTAGTCATGCTCCTCAGGATTGTCATAAAATCATGAAAAAATTAATAGACTGGTCTTCATGCAAAATTACAAGTGGATAGGTGTAGAGAGGAGTGAGAAAACTGCCCGTGACTCAAAATTTTTCAAAAGTACCATCAACGACAGTACTTATGTATATGTAACTCGCTCCGACTCCCCTCTCGCACACATCTCCAATGGACTTCTTATTCATGTGCTCCCCTGTCACGGGGATGTCTCAGCTGCTGATCGGGAGTCTTGGTAAAAGCAGGGAGTCTTGGACCAGTCGAGCCTTCACGTTGATCTTTTGCCGCCTCCTCGAACAGAGAATATCAGGGTCACACTTGAATGCCACAATGTTCCGACAGCCATATTGGATATAGTGGAGTTCCTATAACACGTTGGGTGCTCATAGGACTGCTTCAGGAACGACATTCCGTCATGGATCATAGCTCTCCCAACATATAAAAGGGTTCGTACATGTTGGTGGATAGTGCTGGGAAGACCCTTCGCAATGCGGTTGGAACTTCTCACTACTTGGATTTTATCATCGCTGGCCCTCGGGGCTCCTAGAGCTACCAACAAAATCAGTTCAGGTCTTGTGGGATCAATCGTCAAACTTAACTGTAGGCTCTCCATCAATTCTGATCAGCCTACTTGCTCTCACGTAGTTAACGCAGACGGCACATTTCATGGACTAGAAGACGAATCCACAGGCATCATCTACTTCCGTGGTGTCCGTTTTGCTGACCCACCTGTCAATAATCTTCGTTGGAGGGCGCCAGTTTCTCCTCCATCCGTCCACCTTGGTGATGTGAACGCAACGCAGGTACTAGTAATCGGGCCTTCATCTTTTTCTCACTGATGCAGTTCGTAGTTCGCCAACGCATGTATTCAAGCAACCCAAAGCAGCGTCACTGCTGGTACATCCGAAGATTGTCTTTTTGGCAATGTATATCCTTTCCCTCAAACCTCTGTTCCTTTCTGTGACGCGATACCAGGTGTACGTCCCTATCGACGCACGTGTTAATAACAAGCTTCCAGTGATGGTTTGGTTCCACGGTGGGTGAACTCGGACATAGGCACGGTCTTCCATATAACGTCCAGAATAGGTGGTGGTTTCCAAACTGGAAGTACCCATGATGCACCCCCGGAGATGATCATGTATTCAAGTGCGAACCCGATGATATTTGTCTCGTTTGAGTATCGGTTGGGACCGCTTGGATTTCTCGGTATGTTCATTCATCATTCACGAAATAACTTGAGCTTATCTCGGGCATTCAGCTGGTGATCAGATCAACGATGATGGTGACCTCAACGCTGGACTCTTGGATCAAGTACTAAGTTTCCTCAGCCTGTTTGCTTCTTAACGATACTCACGTCCTTCGCAGCGTGCTGCCCTTCGCTGGCTGCAGCGATACATAAGGCACTTTGGAGGAGATAGCAAGTACCACCGATTCGCAACCTATTACTGATGGAGGGCTCACGGAACTAGGAAAGTGACCATTTGGGGAGAATCTGCTGGCGCAGGCTCGACCATGTTTCAGGTAAAGCTACCCAGACAAAGAGGCTTCGAAGTGCTTATGGCATACAGTTGATCGCGAACGGGGGCAACAATGAAGGGCTCTTCCGAGCCGCGATGGGCGATAGTCCTTCTCTCAGCTTCATGCCTGCGTTCGATGAGGATTACAACATGGCAATATTTAACCAATACGCCGATTTTGCGTACGTCTGATTCCGTTTCAGCACGCAATCTAGTTCTTAAGCAACTGTCAGCGGCTGTGGAGACCAAGGAACCAACACCCTCAAATGTCTCCGATCGGCCGACCTCAATACACTTGCATCGGCCAGTACGCGCGTTCTCGCTGCGCGCCCAGATACACTGTTTGTCTTTGCTCCTACTTTGGATGGGAAGTTTATCAGGGAGCGGCCGGTTGAAGCGTTTAAGTCGGGACATTTCGCTCATGTTCCCGTTTTATTTGGGTGAGCATCCATTCCTTAACTTGTCCAGCCGGCGAACTTACGAAGAACAAAGCTCAAATACTAACGAAGGTGCTCGTTGGTCTGCGTCTCTTTCAGACCCTTCAGCCAATACCTCGATGCCCAACGCGACTGAGGATACAGTCTTCAACTTTTTGCGTGGTCAATATGCTACCCTGACGCGGGAGTCGGTCGATCGTGCCTTCCAGCTGTATCCCTTGGAGTCGTTTGATGGGTCATTCAGTCTTCAAGGACAGCAAATGTATGGCGAAGCGAGGTATATCTGTTCGGCTACTATGATCACGGGGAATGCTTCCCAATTCAAACCAGCATTCCAGTTCCAGTGAGTACTTAAGACCTTGTCCGTCTCCCAGAGCTGACGGTGCTCCAGCTATGACAATCCTCATCTTGGATCTTTCCACGGCGATGAGCTGCAAGCCTTCTTCAATCCTCCTGCCGATGCTAATCAAGATGATCGCGCATTGTTTGAAGCTATGCGGGAATATTTCACGTCGTTTGTCACAACTGGGACACCTTCAGCCAGAGATGGGATTACCTGGGAGGTACGCATATTAACTGTTTGTGACACCTCTGCCAGTTCCTCATGCTTTACTTCAGCGGGTCAGCTCGCCCACTGGAAGTTCGCGCATTTTATTCCACCCAAATGGCGTGAAGATGGAAGCGATAGATGATGTCTTGAGTACGCGCTGCAGTTTTTGGCATGGGCTTGGGCAGGAGATAGAAACATGAGAATGTTACCTTCAGGTTCCCAGAGTCAAGGACATAGGACATTATAAACACAGACCGATTAGCCATTAACGCCCTCTAAAGTATGCTGTGTGTTGGTTCTTCCATCACATAGTAAGGACCCCAGTTAGCCCTTGTGACTGCCCTAGAGGCTAATGAGGATCGCTGCCGCTCACTCGGAGTATAATGAAAACCACTCTCCTGGCACATCTGTTCCCAGGGTCTTGTCCGTTCGAGGGTAGTCCAATATCACAATTCCGGCATTCTTTTAACGATTTACTGCCGATAGAGTGCTACGGTATGCAGAGAATAGAGTTGCCTCCCAACACTGGGTCACAGACATGTTTGGTTGATCTGACCAAGGTTGAAGCAATTTTCAATGGCGTATGTTGTTTTCCAAAGTTCGTCATGTTCTCGAGGATTGATCATTTTTGGAACCTTGTATGTCGCGATGACTAGTAATCACCACTGCAGCCTGGCTGTCGAGGTCGAGCCAAGGCCATCCCCACCTTCTAAACAAATTGTGGGAATGACCACCCGCCAACTAAGGAATCTGCACTTGGACACGTTTCGACCACCGTACCTTGACAAATCATATATACAAGTAGTTTTTTTTCTTCTTGATATTCATGACGCTTTTCGTAGGATAAATTGCACCATGCCTTGGCTGGCATAGTCTCATATTTCTCGTCATATTCCCGCTATTCGCTATTCCTATTATCGCAATCCCTCACTTCAAGCCTCTTTAGATGCACGACACTCACCCCTTCGAACTCACCCCCCCCCCCCTACAAAACGAATGGCATTACATTACGTATCCTAAAACATGAATCATCATCTACCTCTCTCACTCTCGTCCAAAAGTGAACCTGCGAACATGGCGAAAAAAAGGGGAGAGTAAAAAATGTCTAGTGCTCACAACACCAAAGTGAATGAATAACCCACGACGACGACGACCCTCACCAACCCTCACTCCCTCAAAAGAATCTTCACATCAGACGACAACGCTCTCGCCAACGGACTCGACTTTTTCGGCTGCGTTGCTGGTACCTTGAGTCCCGACGAACTCGAACCCGAACCCGAACCCGACGATGCAGAAAACGGACCAGACAAACCCGCATCTTCTCTACCTTCCGCCTTCGCTGATGCCAACTCCACCAATGGCAACACACCCGCATTAACACCTGCATGTCCAGCAGAACCAGGATAATCCATCTCATACGGAGCAGAAGCCTGCGAATACACAGACCCCGACACAGTACTCGTCCCACTCCCTAGAGAAGCCGTAGATCCCTGTGAATACACACTCGAATTCATCGACAATTTCTCATATACCCTCGAGCTCGAACCGGGAGGGATACTCGGCGCCGCACCAGGAGGTAAACCCAAACTCGTCCCACCACCCGCATTTCCTCTATACCCCAATTCTCGTTGATACTGAGTCGGTAGTATGGATACCACCGGAGGAGGCGGGGTCGATCCCAGACTCCCAAGTCCAAACTCGGACGTTTTAGCGCTACTCCCAGATGTAGAATACATAGATGCCGAAGTTTCCGTTCCGGTACTCTTCGTAGTATCACTTCTTGTCGAAAGGAGCTTGGTATTTGGATTCAAAGACACCGATGCGGAAGAGGTTGGAGCAAACGCAGCTTGAGTCGGAGTGGGAGTCGTGGAACCCTGTTCTCCACCAGATGATACAGATCTAATTGTGACAGGTGTAGGTGTTGCCGGTGGGCTAGGTGTCATAGACACGGGCATGGCACTTATGCGGGGTGTACCAATATATTCATCACGGTCATGCATAGCCGTGTTTCCAGCGACAGGTGGCGTGGACGTCGACGATCGAATTTGGGTAAGACTCGCGGCGGGAGCCAAAGCCGCATTCCCGACATTACGATTGGGTTGTGTAGAAGTCACAGTCGGTCCAGGTGGAGGTGTAGCCCTAGCCATAGGCATAGCGACAGGTACTAACGAGGTCGTCGATGAGCTGGCGTCAGACTTGATCCCAGGATTTGAGTTCCCAGGCCCCATAACATCCCTAACGACTCTCCCCAACTCTCCTCCCACATCATCGCTCAGCTGTCTCACGTGTCCAGCAAATGGGTCAACAAACTCACTTCCCTCCCCAGGTGGAGGCCAGACCCCCTCTTCTCGAAATATCGATCCAGATTCGGAAGCGCGTGCGCGGAAGAGCGAGGGTGCGGGTGAATGTGAGGAATGGGTGTGTGGACTTGGACTTGGAGCGGAGTGGGTAGTCGGTGTAGATGGTTGCGAAGACGACGAGAGTGGGTTGTTCAGGGGGTTATACGCCGTAGATGAACCCGGTCGGTAAACACCAGGTCCAGTATCAAATCCCGAGCTGACACCACTCGAAACACGACTATGCCCCTCTGATCCTAAATCCCTATACATCTGCATACCAACTCCCCCACCACCCCGCCCAAACGGGACATCATCATCAAAGTCTTCATCCTCCAATAACCGTTTCCGTTCTTTTCTGCTTTTGCTACGCAAGGCGATTTCCTGCCATAATTTCCGGAGGCGGTTACGCCTATATGCAAAGACGACACCGAGGATAATAAGAAGGATGACGACGCCCATAGTGGTCATCCCTGCGATCATTCCGACGCGACTTTGAGAGTTAGGCCGAGAAGTTGCGGTGGAGAGGGACGTTGGGAGGGGTGAGACGGACTATTCATAGATTAGGTTCGTGAGGTTAGCCTCGTTGTGAGTGTGTTAGAAGGAGAGGAGACGTACAGTTGATACAGATCCATCGCTTAGTGTTGTGACAATGGTAGTGAATGAGGTTGGGAATGTATCGCTTGAGGCTGATGTACTGGATGGAGTTGGCGTTGGCGTGCTGCTGGGGGACGGTGGTGGAGGCGTGCTTGAGATTGTGCTCTCGGAGGACGGAGAGGATTGAGAAGGTGTTTTGCTTGAGGAGGATGAGGGGGGCTGCGAGGTGGATGGTGGTGCTGAAGAGGATTGGGGGGGATCGGAGGAAGGAGGAACTGAAGACGAATCTGGTGGCTCGCTGGGGCTTTCACTTTGATTAGGTTTTGCAAAACCAAGATTTCAAGGACATACTCTGATGAAGATGGGGGGTTTGGTGTTGTAGTCGGTGTTGGGTCGGAAGTCGAGCTCGGCGGGTCACTCGTCTGCGGAACACAGTCAAATCAACCGTAGTCCGAGCACCCCTCATGGTAGCCATAACTCACAGGGATCGTTAGGATGGTATCATTTTCAGTCGCTGTGTCTTGACGTAGTCGACTTGACATGGTGGTGGTAAGAAGGAAAAAGGAGTTGAAATGCGATCCTCCAGGGTCGGCCTACTGGCATCACGCATCAAAAATGCACAGCCAACACTAATTATAAGCAGTGTTCTAATTTCTACACAACATATCGCCGTACTACTGCATCATCGCTGGCAGTCCATACTTGCGTTCTTTTCTCAGCAACCCGAACACGGATGTTGCCCACAGGATCGCAGTCCACCCCAATCAGTTCGGCAAGCACGCCGGGTCCTTCAGGGATAATGCTCGCGACATATGGCAGTCCATCTGTCGTCGCAATTGCCAAACCAACATTGTACCCCTCTGTGCTACTCTCCTGATGGCAAGGAGCAAAATCGAGGTCGCTGATGCTGGCCTCGTTGCGTCGAAACGAGGTCAAAGGCGTGGAGAGTGACCGAACGTCATACAACGTCACAATTCCATCTGATGCGCCTGTTGCCAATAGATACTGGGAAGGGAGATATGATATCGCGTTTATCGCTGACGTCGACGTCACTGGTGACCTGTCGACGGATGCACGAGTACGCCAGTCGAACACTTCAAAAGACCCATTTTGGAGACCTGCGTAGGTGATGGTATGGCCTACCTCTGGGGTCTCTCGCTCGTCTTGGGTTTCAGGCAGCGGGGATTCATCGCCGTCTGGGGGAGTTGGCGTGCGGGTCCCTATGCTCGTACATAAGACGGGGGCAGATGCTTTTAGAGTGTGTATGGCACTCCCAGATGGGACATCCCAGAGTCTGAGAGTGGTGTCCCACGACGAGGAGATGACATTCCTTCCGAGTCCAATAATGCAGGCTGACGTCACAGAGCGGGTGTGTGCACGAAGGACGCGTACAGGGTGCACCCTCGTCCCCAGCCCCGAAGAAGACTCGGACCATGTCTCAGGGAATTCGGCGGACAGGATGGAGAGGGCAAAGTCGGCGCCGCATGTGAGGAGGACGCGGGAGGATGGGAAGAACTTGAGAGAGGTGACATTGGAGGCGTGCGGTTTTGAGACAAGCTTGCGTTTGGTGGTGTTGACCTGTTGGATGCTTGGTGCGTTGGGAAAGGTGGATGGACTGGGTGGGAGGGGAGTAGTGGGGTAGATGACGACTGAGCCGTCGAGATGGCCGGTAGCAAATCGGGTGGTGTCTGACGAGACATCAAAGGCCGTTATTCGCTGGGGCTGGGAGAGGTGAGTATAGTCATAAAGGAGAGACGGACGGACGGACGGACGGACTCTGAGGGGATTTGTTCGTTCCGAGTCGTTGTAGTCTTGCGTCGGTAGCACAACGGGTGTTGGTGGAATGTCCAGAGACTTGCAAGCGACAGAGTAACCCTTCAAGTCCTCAGCAACTTGGTAGCTTTCAGGATCACGCAATGGCTCACAGTATCTACCTTGACAAAGTCAACATCGCCGTCCTTTGCGCTGAATGACACAAGATCTCGCTTGATATGATCCAGCTCGACCTCGACCTTGGCGTGGACGGAGCTCTCTCCGGTCTTGTAACACGACACCCAGAACTTGTCGACGGGCACCAGACCGTCATCGACGTCCTTTATCACGTCATTAAAGTCCCTCTGGACGGTGACGACAGGGAGAGAGATATAGGCCATGGGATGAGGAAGTTAAGTTGTATGTGAGTGTTTGTGGAGGTGATGTATGAAATAGAATTGGAATTCAATTGGAATTGACGGTAGCCACTGACGAGTATTTTCCAATCCTTCAATCCTTCAAATGTCGCTGCCTCCTCCCAGAACTCTCCGCACAAAGAGAAACTTCAAAGCTCTCCAGCTTCACACTGGCCCAACCCTCAATCTCGCCCCCACTGCCTCCCCATCATCTGGCTTCCGAAAACCACCACCACCCACAACATCCATATCGACTACAGGCACATCCTCCACCGCCACTGCAACCGACACTACCACCGCCGTCCCCCCAGGCCCAGGCCCCACTCCATTACCATCCGCACTCAATCCAAACGCACCTATACCCAGCACCGGTGACACCCCAGTCACTTCCCAGCAGCGCAGTGCAATCCGCGCAACTATCACCCAGACCATCGCTGGTTTCCCTCGCAAGTCTCTAGACCTACAAAATGAGAAACTCGTGCATATCCGAGAAATTGGGCAGGGAAATGGAGGCAGTGTCTCCCTTGTCCGACACCGCGATACAGATATCATCATGGCTAAAAAGGTGTGTGCTACCCCTTGCACCCTGCATCACTGTTCATCATCCCCGTCGTATCTCCCCGATTCGAGCCTTGGCTGACGCACCAGTGACAGATCGTGCTCATAGACGCTAAACCCAGTGTCCGGAAACAAATCGTTCGCGAGCTCCAAATCATGCACGAATGCAATTCGAAATATATCATCGAGTGTTACGGCTCCTACCTCGCTGATCCAAACATATGCATCTGTATGGAATACATGGATCGTGGTTCCTTTGATTCGATATACAAAAAAATAGGTCCGATTCAGATCGAAGTGGTTGCCCGCGTTGCTATGAGCGTATTGGAAGGCTTGAGGTATTTGTATGATGTCCATCGGATCATTCACCGAGGTGCGTAATGTCCCCCCGATGCTTCGAACGTATGGAAACCGACGAAGTGTAGATATCAAACCTTCGAACATTTTGTGCAATACCAAAGGCGAAATCAAGCTCTGCGATTTCGGTGTATCAGGCGAACTCATCAACTCTATAGCCAACACATTCGTCGGTACATCCATCTACATGAGCGTATGCCCAACCCCCTTTCCATCTACCCCTCATCACTCACATGTCAACCCCCCACAGCCAGAACGTATCCAAGGCGCCGAATACTCCGTCAAATCAGACATCTGGTCTCTCGGCATAACCCTCGTCGAACTCGCCACAGGCCGTTTCCCCTTCTCAGACGACGAACCCGACCTCGACGACCCCCTCTCCCCAGGTTCCGGATCCGGTCTCAGCAACAACGGAAACCGCCTCCCAGACCTAGACGAAGAAAACGTCATGATCATCACAGCCGCAACAGCCAGCTTAGACCTCAACCCATACGCAACATCACATTCATCTTCAACAGCTACAGCCGGCACGCCCCATGCCACCACCACCACCACCACCACCACCACCACCACCACCACAAACGCCAATTCCATCTCTTCTCCACCTCCGAGTTCGACAGCCCGACGTGGGCACGCGAGGAGAAAGTCGCATGGGGTTAGTTTACATGGTGGTGGGATGACGATGTCGATTATTGAGTTGATGCATCATATTGTGCGGGAGCCGGCACCGCGGTTACCTGAGGGAAGGTTTACGAAGGATGCAGAGGAGTTCGTGGATGCGTGTCTGGAGAAGGAGGTTGAGATGAGGGGAACCCCTGGGGTTTTGTTGGTGCGTGTTTTGTTGTTTTTTTTTTCGAGTTGGAAAGTGGTATTGATAGGGCTCGTTTTTTGGTAGAATTATAAATGGGTACAGGATGCTAAGAATTCGACGTTTGATATTGCGGCGTGGGCGACGAGTTTTGAGTGATCTGAATGTGTTGAGTACCCCTGGCTTTTTTTCGGATTTCTTGGTTTCTTTTTTTTTTTTTTCGTCAGGAGTGTGGTGTTGTTTCCCAATATTTTCTTGGTGCTGTCATCCAAGTCTTTGCGACCGTTACCCCCAATGTTCAGCTTACCATATTGATACCAGCGTATTACTGATTACGTCTTGAATTAATAGGCGTTTTTGAATGATTTGCAAAGATGTTGATACTTTGGCGCCCTGGGGCGCTAGGTGTCATCATTATTAAACTGGGACTGGCTAAATTAAATTTATCCACAAGGATCATCCAGTTCAGGACCTCACTTTGTCTCCAAACATCCACCCTGATAGCACCGTCAAACACATCCTACTTCAAGCGCTCTCCCAGGAAGACAATCAGCCGCCTCTGGGCAAAGCAAATGCGCTCGTGAGACGGAGGATGGCAATAGACCGAATGTCACCATCAACGTTGATGCTAAATCGCCGACTTGGTGATCTGCCCTCCCATTGTTTTCTCTGTTTCACGACATCGCGGCACCGGCTCAAGCCCACAATATGGATTCTGAAAATACTACACATGATTAGGTGATGATTCAAATCACTTGTCTATCTTTGATAATGATGAATCGATGATTTTCTGGTGACAGCTGAGGACTAGGCCAAAATAAGGTTATGGCAGTGGTTCCGTCGGCAACTCGCCAGGTTCACATGTCCTGTTATAAATCTTTGGACCTAGTGAAGAGAGGCTATGGGAGAACACTTGTTGCCAAGACGTGAGTGAGTACATGACCAACGTCGAAACACTCCACCCATCAACATAAAACTCAACTCTCTGTTCCTCTCTCCTCGACGCCTTCCTTCTAGCTCCTCCAGTCTGAAATCGAGCATAACCATGCCCTTCTTCTCTCACTCCCAGAACATGGTCATCCATGATGGCCAATTCATCGACAACTCAATCGAGGTCATCCAAATTTCAACCGAACGGAGCGGTAAGCTCACACAATTCCAACGGACACGCAAGCTAATGTCCAGAAACTGACTCAGGTATCGATATCCTACTGGAGGCATCCAATTCCGGCGCTGCACACGACTCTTCCGCCCGCGACCCACCTCCCCGTTGTTTCCCCGGAACTCGCAGGCAATACATCGAAGACATCATAGACTGGGCCATTCCATCTGTAGGCCTTGATCCTCCGCCAATATTCTGGATGAAAGGGCCAGCGGGTGTTGGAAAATCGGCCGTAGCTCAGACCTGTGTGGAAGCACTCAAAAGTCGAGGCAAACTCGGAGCGGCGTTCTTCTTTTCAGTAAATGGACGAAACAAGCCCAGAGAGCTCTTTACTACCATTGCGTACCAGCTCTCTGTCCAATTTCCCAGCTACCGTGATGTCGTTGATCAGCAAATTCGCCGCGACAAGACTATCGTCCACAAAACAATAGCCTCCCAATTCAGTGAGCTTATCATCAAGCCGTTGCAGAAACTGAAGGGGGATAATATGGGCATTGAGAAGAGGGTCCCTATCTTCATTGATGGGCTTGATGAATGCGAGGACGAAAATGCACAGTGCGAAATCATCGAGATGGTTTCTGCCGCAGTCCGTGATGACGCTATTCCCCTCTGTTGGGCTTTCTTCAGTCGCCCAGAACCACATATCGAAGCTACGTTCGCAGACGCGGACATTGCTCTACTCTGCCACAAAACGATCCTTCCCATTTCACGAGAAGCCGACGGAGAAATCGAGTTGTATCTTCGCAATGGCTTCGGAAATATTCTTAGACGTCGCAATATCTCGTTGAAATCTCGGTGGCCTTCCGACAGTGACATAGCCACACTTGTAAATGCTGCTGCTGGTTTGTTTGTTTATCCAGCAACAGTTCTTCGGCTTGTTGCTAGCACAGGCTCGTTCCCTGAAGAACGGCTACGAGCAATTCTTACTGCCATCTCGGATCGTGGTGGTAAATCTTCTCGCAGCGCTGGCTCTACTTTACCCTTCGCCCAACTCGACGTTATGTATACACTGATCATGAAACGTATTTCCCCTGAAATGCTCCCCGACGTTCTCCTCTTCTGTGCGATGTTATGCTTCAGGCGATCGCAGGGGAGCCATGATAGCAGGGGGGCAATAATACACAGCAATACACTGGGGTTTTCCGAGCTCAAATTCAAGACCGTCTGTAACCAACTAAATGCCGTACTCCACTTCCAGGACCAGCAAATGCCCCTCGCCTTCGACCACGCTATTGATACTAGTCGCCCTTTCCAGTATACATGTCCCGAGGTTGTTCGACAGTTGCGGAGATCTATCTACTCCTCGCTTGGGGGGACAATATCCTTCTACCACAAATCCTTTCTTGATTTCCTCGCTGACCCAACACGCTCGGGTGTTTATTGTGTCACGTCTCCACCTTTTCACAATGCTTTGTTCGAGCATTGTCTCAAGCTCCAGCTCGAGTACCAGGAAAGTTACTCCTTTCAAGGCTCTGGTAGGTCTTCAAACACTGTTCGCTGATTTTTCTCACTTCCGCGCTTAGAACTGGTCCTAGCGCCTGGTGTACCCGACTCAGCTTCATCCCTTCCATATCCCTATACAAATGAACTTGTCAACTCGGTCATCAAGACACAAGTACATGATATACTTCATGTAGTGTGCCTGGAACTTGGTGACATGCCGATCACAGACTTCCGACTTCTGCGGCAGTTCCGTCACGCTGATTTTCGCAAAGGCCTGTGTATCAGGGCGAGCTATTGTGCGGGACATGATGCTTTGCTGGATTTTTCGGCTTGGAATTATCCTGGCTATTGCAGGTTTGTCAATCAGACTCAACTCTTTCGGATCCCCCCGCATGAACGTTCCAAGTTTGATCTCATGGAATTTGGGAGGGTGAGATGACTCTTGATGAACTTGAGGATGACCTAACCGTGGTCTTCGAAGATACTCGACCAAAAGCTACAGGCAGGGATCATACAACCATATTGCCTCGATTCCAATCCCCAGTCAAATTTCTCTGTCCACAACACTGGGTCTCATGGTCAAGTAATCTCTGGATTATACATTGTCGGGCATGGCCCCAAGTCGTGTTTCTGGTATTGGGAAACTCGTGTTGAACCAAGGTGTTATCAAGGATTCCTAACAACCAACCTTGCAGAGGGAGAAAAGTTATATCAAGAGAAGTGGCTTAACTTTTGACCCAGGATGGCTAGTGATCAGGCCAAGGACCTAAAGGTCGTGTTGTATGTCTAGAGGATCAATAAGTACACAGTAGGAGCCTAATCAAAATTGCCTGATACTGGGACTTTGTTGGATTACTCTCCACTGTAACATTGATGTTGGTTACGGAAGCGAGGATCAGGACCTCCCGTGCAGGGGGCGTCAAGTTTCTTGAGATCCGAATTGGTAAGGGCCAAGAACGTGCCAAGAAACGATGACTGAAGCCACCTTTTCGTGTCAGGTGAACATCACCTTTCACAATGGGTTTCCTTGCACTCATGCCAATATATTTTACGGGTGATATGGAAAACTTGCGACTCGTGTACAACATTGCTTCTCATTCACTAGTAAGCTGAGCTCCTAATGCTAACGCCTGAGTTCCCGCAGCCTGAGAGCTGTTCTCCGGTCGCCCTTGACCATGACGAACCTATCCAATAGTTCTCTTTCCCACTGATCAGGATCATAGCCGTCATCCCATGTCATATCGAACCTCCGAGCCACGTCAACAACTGCAAGCCTCATCTCTATCAATGCGACAGGTTTTCCCGCACAGTTAGCTGGAGAATGGAATGAATGCGTCTCTTGACAGTATGAATGGTTCGGTGTCATCAGAAGCTGGAGATGCCTTCGTGTGGGGACTTCGGAGCCACCGTTCTGGCCAGAAGTAGTCGGGTCGGGGGAGAAGTATCCGGGGTTCCGGGTGCATTGCATATGACGAGACAATAACTGACGTGCCCTCAGGAATATACCTGTTATGAGAAAAGTTCAGATCGAGCACGAACAAAGGGTGATTATTGAGTCGTTCACGCGAGAAAGTTGACGTGGGACTTCCATCTTCAGCGTGAAAGCTACTTACATTGATCTTCCAAGTGCTTTGCCACCGCTACATTTGGACGGTGCACGGTTGAGGTATGTTGGTACTGGAGGCTGGAGCCTCAGAGTTTCATTTCTAAAAGGAGCGTCAGAGTCGAGTGATTCCGATCCAGCAGACACCTCATCAACTTCTGACTGCAGTTGTTTGTAATACTTGGGATAGCGCATGAGATAAGAGAAGTTGTATCAGCACCTGCGACGATGGCCAGGAGAGAATTTTGGATCATTAGAGCTTCAGGGTCCAAACCAAAGTCTGTTTCCTCAGCCGCTTCAATCTTCAGAAAGAGTTAAACAAGAGCAAAATCAAGTTGCAGGAACACGTTACCATATAGTGGAAAAGGTCTGGATGCTTCGGGGTCTGATTCAATCTTCGTTTGATCTGGACTTGTGCAAACTTCATGAAGCTATCCATTCTGGCATCGACAATAGGCACCTTTCTCAGCATTGGAAGGACCCAGGAAAGTTGTTGCGTAAAGTTTGAAACCCTAAAGGTTCGCCATCAGTATGGCGTCAAGGCTTTTGGAAACACGAAAAACTGACACCATCCCATCATACATTGCATGGACAAATCCGAAAGGATCACCTTCCCTCAAGGTGTTGAAGGAACCTCCGCACCTAGAGCGTACACCAGATCGCCCATGAAAATGTCAGATAACTGATCCACTTCGCCAAATCAACCCTCCCAATGTTATCGGGCGAATTGCGACAAGCTTTCTCCAATCCCTGTACTAACTCCTTCACGCGCTTTATCAAAAGCACCTCGTATCCCTTGACAGGTGTGGCGGAAAAGGCTCTGTTCCACGGTTTGGGCAGTTTCGCGTGTTCTTGCTGATCCCGAACAACAATAAGTCCGTCGTAACTTCCATCCATTTCGCCAAATCGCCTCCCATCCCAGACTGTCATTGTCACCATAAGAATGCAGGGTTTTAGTGAAGAATGAATTGTGAGGAGTTTCTGAGTCAGAACAACTAGCGACTCTTTGAAAAGTGAGAGTCTGGCTGACTTGGTCCTTTAGGCATCCTTTGTGATCCAAGTATTGAGGGTATGAATTCTTTATCAATAACCGAGAGTTCATTCGGGCCTAGGCAGAGAATAAGAGTAGCAGTACAATAGAGGGCATTCGCCAGTACGAACAACGGGACCATAATGGCGGCTGAGGTCTCTGGTCCAGTGATGCGTTCTTTCGTGGAATGCGTTCTAGGCGCCCACCCACTTTGTTATTTTGCAGGAGAGAGGTCCTGGATATTTGTAAAGAGGGCGGAAAGGGGATAGGCGGTAGCAATGATAGAGGAGAGTAACGTCACATAGTACACAGAGAACGTAGCAAATATCGCTTGCGGAATCGGGTAATGACCAAATAGGAGCCTGGATTGAAGGGCTGGTACCAAGAGGAGGAATAAGACAGATCCGCGTTTTCATTGCGGTGAAAGTATATGTGGGCACGCCTATGCAGTAATCAGGGCATGTTCAATGGCGACCATTTCGTTGCAACTCACCAGAGAAGATACAGCATTCAAAGATAGCAAGTGGAGAACTAAAGTCCATTGAAGACGGTGGATGCTCGGCATACGGCAGTCCCGTCTTTCTCTCTATCAGCCCTTAAATACAACCTTTGGTAAACATTCGAGAGATGAGGTGCGACGCCTACGTTCTCACGCAAGAACTTGATATCTGAGCTATGACTTCGTTCATGTGGGAGGTGCATCTTACAAGTGGCAAATCGCATCTGGTGACCTCGCTATCTGACATCAACGACGAATCCAAATACAAGAGTCTCACCCCAAGGTACCACAGATTGTGCAGGTGTGAGAATTGTATTGGATCTGCAATACAATTCCCACCTTTTCAACTATCCATGGTACCCTCCCAAGGGGCTCTTTCATCCCGGTCTGTCCCCAGTGTGAGTACATGTATGTACTGATCCAATTGGAGTCTAATTCCAGGTGTAACCCTAGCGGAGCCAAGTTGGGTTGGATATCGCACCTTCCCTACCTCTGGAACGATTTCCGCATTAGCCTTAGAGAATCTCGAGAGAACTCCGTCGTCCACGAACTTCAACTGAGAGTACAGTTATGGACCCAATCCAATTCAGATGCTATATCGCTCCTTCAGTGCATCTTATTCCGTAGCTTAATTTGTGCATGGTTCTGGATCATGAATGATCCATTGCAACAAGGTGCCCCGTTGTCCTGTTAAGTAGAATTCTACCAAGGCGTCCAATAACTGGCATTTTTGAGAATACTTACTAAACTGAACCATGTAGGCTGTAGGCCTGTGCACCCACCCTTCACTATAAGCTTGGAATATGAAGTGATTGGGTGTTAGGGGTTAGCTTGTTGCACAGGCACCCATGCTAGGTCTACAAGGTTCAAGGGTCCCTTCACCTCTCAGTCACGTTCTCACAATCTCATGACTGTACTACCCTAAGAATGCAGACTTCCTCGAAGCCTATCAGTCCTGCATTGTCTCTTCTTTTGTCTCCAAGGTTGCTTAGTTGATACTTTAATTCCCTTGCGCGCTTTGGGACATCTCTAGTGTTGATTATTCTGCTACATGCAGTGTGCTTCCTCTGCTGTTTCTCCATTTCATTATCTGCACCTATGGCTGCGAAACTGGACACGTTTACGCTTTCTAGCACACTGCACATCTTAAACAACTGTCCTCTATCAACTTTATTTCCACCCGCTGACCTGGCGTACCTGCCATCCACTTTATATTTACTCCACGTTCACCTCGGCACTTAACCCCATCCTGGGCTTTTTTCACTTGTCCCGAACCACATATCGAGCCAACATTTGCTTGGCCAGAAACTACTGCACTATGTTACAAAGTCGTCCTTCTATCTCATGTGAAGCCGATGGTGAAATTGAGCTCTACCTTCAGTCTGCTTTCGAGAAGATGTATCCTCCGACGTCATAACATCCCAGTGGTGTCTCCGTGGCCGTCCGACGCCGTCATCCAGTCGCTCATGGATGCTTCGGGTGGTTTGTCTATCCAACAACGCTCCTTCGGTTCCCTTCCCAGCCTGGCTCATCCGGACCTGAAGAGTCACTGCGCGCCGTGCTCGCCGTCACCTTAAATCGCAAGGCTGTTAATCAGTCAACACAGCTTCCAAATCTCCCTTTGCAGAGTTGGATTCATTCTCCATGCTCATAATGTAATCCATCCCTGTGGAGATGCTTCCAGCAGTTTACCTCCTATTCACCTCTGTATGCCACCGACGATATACACCACGATCCCTTGGGGTGATATATCAAAGCAACTCATTGGGGATGTCCAGGGTCGACTTTGGGCCCATTTGCAACCAGCTGAGTGCCATACTCCAGTTTCATGACTGTGGCGGACTCTTGAAGCTTGACGATAATATTGACACAATTGCCCATTCCAGTATGCGAGTCGTAAAGTCATTCAGGAGTGATGGTTTCTTGTTTGTTCTCGGCTTGGGGGGTCAATCTCGTTCTACCACAATTCGTTTTATGATTCCCTTGTCGATCCAACACGGTCAGAAAACTTCTGTGTTCCGGTCATGCGCCGTGCCTTGTTCAAGCATTGTCTTGAACTCCAGCTCAAATATGAAAAAAGTTTTTCTGTACAAGGATCAGGTGAGTTACCGAGCTCTGGCCTGAAATTTTTGCCCATATTTATGAATCTGACATACTTAGATATTGTCTTGGCATCCTGTGTGCCTGATTCGGCTTCCTCCCTTTCCTCTCCCTATACAAGTGAACTGGTCAACTCTGTTGTCAAAGCAAAGTTCTGTGGCTCTCTTCACGGGGTATGTCTGGAACTTTGCGACTCGCCCAGCCTGGACCCTCGGTCGCAGCAGCAACTCTGTCGCGTTGATTTTCGCAAGAGCTTATGTGCCAAGACAAGCTCATACGCAGGGCATGTTGACTTTTTATGCTTTTCGGTCTGGGGCTATGCTGGCCATTCCAAAGTAATCGGTGGAACTCAGCTCTTTCGACTTCTCCCCGATGAATTTTCAAGGTTTGATATCGCTGAGTTCCGAAAGGTGAGTCAATCCTCCGCAAGGGTGTGAGAGCTCTTATTCATAGCCTCTGAAGATAATTGCACAAAAGGCAACAATTAGGGATCCTACGACCATACCACCCTGATTTCACTTCTTGGCTCCAGTCGTTCTTCCGTGACAGATCTCAGGATCACATCATCTCTGGATTATATTGCATGGGGTGCGACTCGAAGTCGATTTTCTGGTACTGGGAGATAGATTTAAAATCAGGGTACTATCAAGAATTCAGGGCAACCAATCTAGCTGAAGGAAAAAGGACATATCATGAGGAGCAGTTCGATTTATGGGACAAGGCTAGCCAGTGGTGGCAATGAAGTGTAGGCGAACCGTTAGAACACTAGAGCTGCAGTGGAAGTATCTTTGAATGGGCTGAAACGATGACGAGACATCACTGTAAGACCTCAATCAAACATTAGATGCTAAATTCGAATTTGAAGTCACTCTTGTATCATATCAAGGCCACTTTTTCACGCTTCCTGGCAACAAACTACTACTAGTTTCTCATTCTTCCAGCCTTTCGGCGGTGCAGGGGTGCTGTAACGATGAAAGGGCCCGCTTTAGGGTATGCTTCCGGAGCCAATATGAACGCCAGCACGACATCGAGTTAAGAGGTGGAGACCAAGTTTTGGATTTGAGGGCGAAAAAATTAGTAGCACATACCAACCGCAATGCCAATGAAGAGCCGATTGGGAGGTGGCGAGCATTAGGAAAAGAACATTGGGATATGCTCAATGCATCAATATTCACGCTGAAGCCGTTGAGAATCGAATCAACAATTGCATGCAGATGTAGATGGCATATTACTGTTGCCAGTGCCTAAGAGGCCAGACATGAGATGGGGAGAGAGGATTTGGAGCTGTGAGCGGAGTGAAGCGGGTGTGGCGACACCTGGGAACATCAACGATGGGTGTCCAGACGGATGTCATACGGATGAGTGTGGATGTGAGGAGCGGAAAGGAAGAGACGCCACTTAAGGCCGTGTTGTGATGACGCCTCGATTTGGGCACTGCCTTCTGACTTTCAACCGCTCAGCGAAGTATGTCCATGGATGCGTTCTACCTGAGGTATTGGGGCTCCAGAGCTGACTGTATGTCTGTATTGCGGTCCTGGTATGTTGGAGGGTCGGAAAGCCAATAGGGAAGAGAAAACGCATAGAATGGTTTGTCAGTAGAGCTTGACAGTGAAATTAGTTCACCGCACAGCTGGGAAAAGTCATAGATCTGGAGGGGAGTAGTGATCACAATCCACGTCCACGTTGTTACTAGTATACACCGAACCAAACACAAATTCGTACTCCCGCTTCACCACCGACACGAACAGAATATGATTTCCTCCTTATTCCCGAGTTCAGGCCAACGCAGCACATGAGGGAATCGCTCCGCATAATGGAAGGATGAAGATGCCCACTATTCAACTCATACATGGTATGATGCCCCAAGCTTATGTTGGGACTGCCTGGCGGCATCTAGTGAACACCGCGGGCTGTTTTATGATTGTAATTTTGGAGGAGGCCGGGATGACGGAAGGCTTGAAATCTTTGTAAATGAGTAATTGCTAATTTGCTGAGGTTTGTATGCGTGTGCCCGATTCTCCACGTCAGTCGTTCTACATCAAAACCAGAAAGGCGGACATCACCCCAAATTTCTTTACTCCCCATTCGTGAGAGGACCCAACTCTGCCTCCATGTCGGCTCTGTTCAATCGTTGCATAGCACTGTTATCTTCTCTGTCTGGCGAGCTCTTGGGAACTTGCGATAGGCTGCCTGATAAGTTCATCTTGACAAGACTAGACCTTGCGATCAATTTTTCTGGATGGGACCGAAAAGAAACCATCAATATCTATCAGTCTTGGTACCACGCAGCCACATCAATTATAGCTTGCGGCGGTTTTGCAGAGGTGCTCACCACATTTCTCAGCTTCCGTTCTTTCAAAGAGCAGACGAATAAGAAGGATCAGAATTTCCCAACTCAACTTCCTCAACTTCTGTTAGTCACTAGTTCGCACATATATATAGTCGAGCGCAAGTTGATTCCTTACCCACACACTCGTACAAAGTAGCAAAAAGGTGTTGCTGGATAACAATCACGAGATTTGGTGGCAGCAAAGCCTGTGGCAAAATATCGCTTTGGACAGAGATCTGCACAAGAACATGGTCATGAGGTCGACACCCAGTCGCAAAACTTTTATACTTAGAACTTGCACCCTGACCATAAGTAATTCCTTAGGTATTGTACTCCTAGGGCACTCCCGCTGTGATCGCCACACCATCCAGTTGTGACCCTTTCCCTCCATGCTAATATAATGAGGAATGACGACAGAATCACGGACGCACAGAAATATACTACCCCCTCTTGACCTTGTGCTGAGGAGAAGTATTCATGTCATGGCCACAACAAGTCGGACGAATTATACGGGGCTGGTGGTTTCATATGAGCTCGGCTCTGCGCTCTGGTCGCATCACCAAGGTAAGACCCGTAGAACATCATCAGTCACTCGCATAAAATTCTTACCCTTGCCCTCTTTCTTGGAACACTATACTTTGCAGCAATGCCCAGATGCCCCCGATGACCCCCCCATCTCCATTTCCCGATTCGTCCATACCAAGTTTCGGGGGGGGACCTGGCTATATCTACATAATAGGGACAAACAGACCCCCATTTGATCAAAACCTATTCTTGCATCGAAGATCCATTAATATTCGTTCATCAGGAGCGCCATCACGCTTCTGCGATCATTCATGATTCTGACATCCCGCCATGGCGTCAAACCCTTGCTTTACGGTAATTTGGCTCTCTGAGCCCTTTGGTGCTATGACGACTTCGGGGGCTCATGCGCCCTACAAGTATCGTACCTCCCATTCAGCTCACTTCAAGTGCATGATGCGCAGCATCGTCCAAAGACTCAGTGAGCTCCCGCATGATCGGTCCTATGCACCCTCCATGCCCCAATACCTCCTTACTCGCCTCCACACATCTCACACATCTCACGATGCACCCACCCTCAAGAAGAACTAAAACATCACAGCCATCACCAAACGCCACAAAGTTGATGGTACCCAGAGCACCACGGCAACAAAACAAGTCTGCAAACATCAAATAACCAGTGCCCATCAAACTCGATATCCCTGTCGAGTCACTGTTTATAAAAGGATCACGAAGCTTTCGGGCGTCAAGGCGTTCGCTTCTCCGCGCACCCGATTTAGAACTTGAGAAGTCGGTGAGCCTCGTGGCTCCTGTGATGGTTCGCGTATGCATGATTCTCGGCTGTGTTCTGTCACAGAGGCACGTTTCGGATTATCTAAGACCCGATAGAGATGAGGGCCATCACAACTGGATGCCTTCTCCGTCACGGTCTCCACGAGGCGGCGTCCGTCTAACCGACGTTCACTTTTCTCGTTGTTGCATCTCCCAACAAGAGGGATATCAATGACAGAGAAACGGAAACAGAAACCATAAATAAATATTCAATGTCAGAGCTACAGGCAAGATATATACAACACGAGTTGCGCAAAGGATCAGAAGAGAGTAGAAATTTTCGAGGGTAACTAAGGTAATGATATAATTAAGACCACCCAAAAAATCGAGGGTATCATACAACATAATCAAAGAAACTTATTGTGAAAAAACTATGGTAAATGGATGAACAAGCATCGAGACATCTCAAGCACATCGATCCAATGTAATGCGAAAGACAAAAGGGAAAACATGACCGCATGCATGAAACAAAAATGAAAATGAAAATGTCAGTCAAGGTCGAGGAGTAAATGCTGAAAAAAAAAATGCTGATCACAACGTCGCATGAGTCTGCGAATAGTACCCTCCTGCACCACCTTCCGTTCCCATCTGCGGTCCTTGGTGTGCAGCATGTGGGTCATACACACCAACAGGCACCGTATTCGCGTGTCCATACATCTGGTGTGATGGCAACTCCATACTGTAAGGCGCAGGTGATTCGGTCTGAGACGGATGCATCTGTTGGACATGCTGCTGCTGCTGCATTTGCTGGTGTTGCTGTGCCATCTGTTGAGGTATAAACGATCCCGGACTCTCCGTCCTAAACATCTCCCCACCCGCACCCGCACCCGCACCCGCACCACCCGCAGCACCTTGCAACATCTGATCATGCACCTGCATCCCTACAAAACTCGTCCTCGACTCCGGCCTCCTCAACCCATGCTGCTGCTGCTGTCCTTCGCCCGCAGTCCCAAGTGGAACATTGTACACTGCCGGGCTCGAATGTGCTGATCCCGACCTCGATGAGCTCGCATATCCACCCGCGTATGGATGGTACGCCCTCGCGCTTCCCATCGCCATGCCTCCTCCAGCCATGCCCATACCAGTCGGCACACCGCCCATAACACCACCAACACTCGGTACAGGCGATGCACTCCCACTTCCCTCTCCATTACCTCCGCCAGCACCACCACTCATGTTACTCGCAGTGCTCGTCGGACGTCTAATACTCTCCCCAGACCTCCCAATCAAACTCGGTGTCATGCTCCTATGCCGTCTGATCGGTCCAGCCAACACCCCAGCAGAATTCGCAGACGTGTTCCCACCAGCATTAACACCAGATCCAGTAGAGGAGGCAGAGTCAAGCATGCCGGGTGCATACAAAGACGCGTGATCGAATGCTTGTTTGTGCGAAGGTGCTGACATGGACGTCACAAAGTCCTCTGGTCCGTTTCCGTTCATCCCGTTGGATGCATCCGTGGAACCATTATAACCCGAGAGTGACGACGTCGAAGACGATGCAGAGTGTGTGGGTCTCATGAATCCGGCAGGCGACGACCCGATCGAAGACCGACTCGACCTGCTAATCGCAATGCTCTGCGGCCCGGGTCCAGCACGGGCAGAGCCAGTACCAGGCGGAGGAGATGGAACACTCAACGTACTAAACGCCGGACTAGGCTGTGGCTGTGGCTGAGTCCACTGCGCAGATGCGTCAGGAGCGAAAGAATCCGTCGTACTCGATCCAAAATCTTGTTGATGCGAAGCAGTAGAAGGTACCGTCGCAAACTGCGTCAAAGACCCATGCGCATGGTTCCTCAATAACAAACCCTCCTCTTCTCCTCCCGGAATTTCTGACACGTCGCCCGCCCCGACTTCAACCTCGCACATCTGTATGTCAAACCCACCGCCGACGCCAATACCCAAGGTCGTATTTGCAGCTCCAAGCATGGACATGCCGAACATCCCCGGGTCGTTCATCATCGCTTGTGGGTGGTTGTGATGATCATAGAGATGATAACCTTCGTCATCAAAACCTTCACTCTCCGCGCCGCTCAAATCACTATCCTCGCCATTATCCCTCCACATGTCCATCGAAAAGCCTTCCATACCATTCATCGCATTCACATTCATACTCATACCCTCCACGCCAGCACCCATATTCCCACCTGCCGCACCAAAGTTCGCAGTTCCAGTATGAGCAGAAGACGCCGTAGCATTAGTAATCGCAGACCCCGTCCGCTCGTGCGTTCGGAGGTGCTGGTTCAAATTATCGCTCCTCGAGAACCTCCTCTGACAAACCGTACACATATACGGCTTCTCCATCGTATGCGTCCTAAAATGCCTCTTCAAATGCTCCATCCTCTTAAACAGCCTCCCACACGAGTCCGACGGACACATGAACGCGCGGAACTTGCCATCCGCAGAAACAGTCTCATATTGCGTCGGCCCAGCAGTCTGCGAATTCGGGTCGTTGGGTTGTTGCTGTGATGGCTGATGCGGAGCAGGAAAGATCCCACCCACAGATGGGTCGTATCCATTTGTGAAAGCGTCGAGTTGGGATTGTTGAATATCAGAGGAAGAGTGACCGGGGAATTGGGATTGTTGTGATCCGGGGGTACCAACGCCTTGCACCTGATGCGCAGTGTATCCTTCCGAGATCATCACGCCAACCTCTGAATGCACATGCTGCACCTTGGGCTTCCTGACAACCCCATCCGCGGGCATAAGCTGTCCCTTTGCCTGCCGGTGGAACAGCGTCGCAGCGTCCAGCTCTGCTCTTTCCCTGGCGTCCAAGCTGCCCGGACCAAACTCTTCAGACATGCTGGCATATTGGAATGGAGGTTGTCCTTGAGAGTGGTGTCGATGGATAGAGTAAGGTTGGGGATATGGGTAAGATCGTTCCCGTGAGACGGATGCAGATTGATGGAGATGTCGTTCGGCGAGTCCGCTGCCGTACGAGCCCATACTCCTCGGTCGGCCCCTTTCGTCGTAATCTTCACTCCCACGTCGGAACGACACCGAAGATGAGCTGCTGACGCTCCTGCTCAACGCGCTCCCAGCACCAACGGCCGCAGGGTTCTTTTTCCTCCTCATCTTGTACGTCGGCGAACCCTTGAGCATATTCGATAAAAATGCAGCTCCTCCACCGTTAACCTTTGATAGATGGAGTTTTCTTTGCTCTTGTTTCATCCGCTTCCGCTTTTCGCGCTCTTCCTCTGTGAGTCCATTCAAATCGTCTGCGTCGCTCATCTCGCTATCCTCAGCACCGATGTGCAGATTTCCCATTCCAGTTGCACCATCGATCAGCTCTGCGTCGCTCTCGCTACTGGTGCAGAAAGCACTTCCATCCCCAGAGAGACTAGCATCTTGTTCCGCCCTGCGGAGGGTGCTTTCCAACTCGCTTTCACCATCTTTGATCCCCTGAGCTTTGGCAAACTGCTCATAGAGACTGCGCTTAGGGTCGTAAGTGAATGAGAGTGCAGGTTCGCCGACGACGTGAGTTGTGGGTTCTTGCCCCATTTTCTCGCGTTTGAGGTCCCGTTCAAGGGCATCAAGAAATAGACGGTCGTGTGGCACCGAGAACCAATAGAAGACCTTTTGCTTTTTTTGCGTGCGAATGCATTGGTACTTGAAAAGCAGATCGAGGAATGGAGACTGTAAATTATGGAAGAGTCAGCACATCATGATTTGTGACGTGGAAATATGTCGGGAATGAGAAATCGAGATACGCCAGGGTCGGGTAAGATAGCGAAATACGAACCTTGGGTTCTTCAAGGCAAGCGTCAACACCAGGTTTGAGATTTCTCAGATCACTAAAGACGCCCTCCTCGAACTTTTTCATGTTTCGCACAGGTCGGCCAAAAGCCTGGGATGATCAGTCAGTATTTGGGAGCTTATCGAGGGCGGTGGAAAAGGGGCGCACCTCGAAGCGGAAAACAAGCGCACGGACGATATCAGTGCCAGTAATATGATAAAGCCCATTCCACAGCACACATGTGACAAACTCCTGACTGGGGAGCATGAACCTATTGAGGGAGGGGTGCATGCCCTGCGCGTATGCGTCACCACCTGGGCCGGAGCCGCCGTTGCCAGGAGGAAGACCCATGCCCCATCCCGTACTGCTGCCAACAGTAGAGGGTACTCCGATAGATGCGGACGGGTAAGCATTTGAGCCTGTGGTGGGCGCAAATGACTGGGTGGGGCGGGCATTGTCCCATTGGGAAGGGGCAGTTGCGAGGAAGAACTTGAGTCTGTCAAGATGAGCGAGTTTTTCCTGCTCGGCTGCTGTTAGTGGACGAGATAAGCCCCGTGAGAGACCCGGAGTGTCACTGAGGGAAAATTCAGGGGATGGGCGCGAGTCGTTGGAGGATGGGTTGGAGGATGGGTCGGCGCTATTGAGTGGAGTGGGGAGGCCGGCGGCGGAGGTGGTGGACGGGGGGTGGGTCACGACTGGGGTTGCTCCTGGATCATCGGAGGATGATGGATCGGAGAAGAGAAGAGAGCGGGGAGGGTCAGAGTCAGCCAAATGGGTGGATGTCAGCGCGCCTGAGAGAAACTGTGCATGCTTGTGGGCGTTTGAGGGCCGGGCGGTGGTTTCATTGGGGTCATGCTCAGAAGCGGTGGTGGATGTAGAGACTGAGAGAGAGATGGGGAGAGCAGGGAGAGTGGACTTGTGTAGCGGACGAGAGGGATAGTTTGGGATGGGGTATGTCTGGGAGTGGTGGGGGTGGTGGGGGTTGTAGTGAGGGAAACTGGAGGGGTAGAGGTCAGAGTGGAAGGAGCGTGGAGAGGAGTGGGTGGAGGATGGGTCGTTCATGGTGAGGGAAGCAGAAAGAAAGGCGGATTGGATGTAAGTAGTCCTAGTCGGTGAGGCTATGCAGGAAATCAAGGGCCATATGTATTTGTTCCGCACAGTAACCATATCATCTCATCATCAGAGGATCACTCGAGCTACCACCTCGGTACCGCCTCATTCCTCCTCATTCCTCCCTCTGATTTCCCCGCCTGGCTCCAGAAAATCCAGCCCCATGACTCCCAATCCCCGCCCTCTTCACCCCGTCTGTCATCCTCCATTCACCACCGCCCTCTTCTTCTTCCGTGACAACGCGGAGTTGTCCACGGTACAAACATAAATACACACTCGCAACTCCTCTGTTCGCGCCACCATTCCCCGAAAAGAAATGTCTGAGTTCTCGCGTCCACTGAGCCGCCCTAGCACTGGCATAAATAACTTTTCCAACCGCCACGCCCTCGGCCATCAACCCACCATGCTACGACCAACATTGACCACGAGGCCCCATTAACGTGTAGTAGATGCTCACTGGTCCCCTTCAACTGACGGGTACCATTGTTCTGCAAGTTTTTCGATCTGGATATTTAATCCGCAAGCCTCATCTGCAACCACGCCTCACTCGTGGAACCGAACCCTACCGACAGGATAAACATTCTTTTCTCAAAGCACAAGAGATCTACCCAGCTATATATCTCGGAGGAACACACGCTCACGTCCTACATCAAAATCCAGCATTCCACTCCCAAGTCACTTTTCCTTCGTTCTTGTTATTTTCGTGCCCACCCGTCTGTTGTCAAGCACAACGAACACAACGAAAATACTTGATCGTACCTACGTCGCACTACTTCTCTACTACTTACTGTATCATCACATCAGTTGGACTTGCACACAAAGGGAAATGACACTTGACATGGGGTTTTCCTTCGTTCACCAGGACGACAAAGCTTCTTAACTTTGTTTTAAGTGGCATTGCCTTGCCTCTGCCACACTACACGACAATGCAACCATTAATTTTCTTGATCGACAGATTGATACCCCCACGTGTTGTTTTCTAGTCGAGCTCAACCTAATTAAAGTGTACACCATCGTCCATTACCCGTAGATCATCAACAGGTCGATTCCTCGACTGATCTATAAACATGCGTCATCCCAGTTCCACGAACTCCTCGCAACTCACCAACTTGAAGCGTAAGCTGAGAAGCAATCATTACGGAACTCCGCCATCCTAAATGAAGAAGTGCGGCGCCACCAAAAGATCTATCCCCATCAATCTCATCAGCGCATCGCAAAGTTCTTATTCATGACGTCCTTGCCGGGCACGAAGGTCTAACCAGACCCTGCAGAGCATCAACTACGCGCGCCATACCACCAGCACAAAAAATCTATGGATCTACAATCCCCACAGTCATGTTTTTCGTGTTTCGTAATTCCATAATTCCTTCAAAGCACAGCGAACAAGTCCGCATCAATTCTCATACAAATTCATCATCGGCAAAGTTGAATTCAAACCCTTGCCCCCCCTACCCCTCTGGCTCCCCCGTTCCATTCCTCCATTCCATTCCAAAAACCCCTTGATGTCTCCATACACCTCAACAACCCACAAGAATGCTCCATGCGAATCACATGTGCACGTGCAGGCCGCCGATCAACCAGGAATGTCAGCACCAAAAGACCCACCATTTGTCATCCCACCCACCCACAGCATCACGGAAAAGGATCGTTTGGAGTACGAGAAGCACACTCACGATGTCCTACGCCTTCTCGACCCCAACGATCTCTTGGTGGACCGTTAAAAATGGCCCAGAACACTGCGCGAAAACGGGTGCGCGCTCCATTCGGACATCTCGGTTCAGATTTAGAATATGTAATAAACCCTTGCACATCATTTCAAATATTTTTTGATTCAATCACTTAACACCCAAATTCGTTAATTCACTAGGTTAGCAACACTGAATTGTGGAGAGTCTAGACTCTGGAGATATCACATCGCTGAGGGACAGAGCCTGTATCGATATTGCTGCTATGCACTGGGGGGCTGGGCTTGCATGCAAGCAACTACGAATTTGAAATAGCCATTCATGGAGGGAAGCAATACACTCCTGTGAGAATATGGAATCACTGGTTTTCCGTGCATTATTTCGAATAGAAGAACCACGAAAATTATTGTGCCGCATTACATTTATTCTTGTACACTAGTGAGACCTGAGCTCATCTGCCATTTAATTATCCAAAAAACAACCGCCTATTTTTCCTTCCACGAATCGGAGGCCCAAACTATGTCAGTGTTGCCGAACCCGACCTTCTAGTTCTCCCGCACAAGCACCCACCAAACCCCATTAATTCATTCCCCTCTCCTTTGCCGCACTCATACTTATCATCATGGATCACCAAATTCACGCCTTATCAATCTGCATTAGTTATACTGTGAACCAGGCACCCAACTTCTAAAACACTGGCTCCATCACCATCACCATCATCATCATCATCCCTCATCCCAACTCATACACTCAGGATTCAATCAACGGATAATAAACTCAGTTGCGAATGTAACGAACGAAGGAAACACGTAACCAAACTTTTTACCTCGGACAGGACGCATACCTACGATCAGAGGGACATCGAAAAAAAGCAAACCAGATCACCTTGGCGAGCAACCATCGCCAATCTCTTCGACCTAATGTAAATATCCGAAATCATTCATCATCTCTGTGCAACCAAACGTCGATCTACTGGCCAGGTCTCATTGCTAATGCTGCCACAAACAAAGTGCGGCCTCCAGACGAAGCAACCAAACCCAAATCGACAATTACTCCGTATTGCACACCATTCGTTCCATCCAAAAATAACCTTCAATGATGATTGGTGCCAGTCCGACCCTCCACCACGACACTTCCAAAAACTCCCTCCCTTTAAACCCCAAGACCGCCCTTCTGCCCGCTTATACTTCGCTTCTTTAATACCTCCCAAGCCCGAGCTCTCACGCCTGGCCGCCAGCGGCCGTACATCAACAAGCAGGGAACCCTGCCATCAGTGTGCACGCGGGCGGTATAAATAACCTGCCTTTGGTTTGGGCACGGCTGAGTGGAGGTATGTTGGCATGAGGACCTGCTTTCTCCGACGGAGTCGGTCATTATTTTTGGCGGGATGGGATAGGATGAGAGGGACTGGTACGGGTGCAGTGGCAAGACTTTTGTGTCTTCAACTGCCGTATAGGTCTCGGTGTGAAGATTTCTTCGTGAGCCTAGACAGACCCCAAACCTAACATATACCCGAGAACCAGGGTTTGTCTATGTCATTCGCCAACATTGATTTTGCACTTCCCTTTCACAACGTTCTGGTAAACTGTTTTCCTTCTCAAGCCGCCTTTAAGGACGTGATCGCCTAGCCATCCTTCTCTCAAACACCTTCGGATATGCCATGCGTACTCGAGTCCACAGGAGGGTGATACTAACTTTGGTCCAATTCAGTGCAAACGTGGGGTAGGAAAAACCGTTGGCGACGAATACATTCCAGCTTGTTCAACTTCTTTTGCACTGACATATCAATTGGGTTCATCTGAATGATGGTGGTGCTTCCTCTACGTTTCATGGAGATAAGCTGCGAATGCTCAGTGAACCCAAAGCCACATCTACACAGACCTGTCAAAATCTTTCAGTGTCCAAGTCAATGAACATCAACGCTATCTTGGGTGCTGCCCGTGGCTGACCATACCTGCAAGAACGACAGATGATTTCTTCTTTTAAAACCCCGATTCTAACTTCCTCCTCAGCGGGCCAAGTCGTTTCGTTGATAAGTCCTGGATCTAATTCGCTAGATAAGCGAACTTCTAAATGGTCAACCCGGGCATTAACATTTAAGCCCGGGACTTGGGCATCCCGACTCCGCTCCGAGGTGACTCGGGCATACCCCTACTTTCTCCCAGCACCGAGGATAAAATTCCAACCCTCCTGGAAACTCCCAAACGCATTCCCGTATTTTTTCTCTAGTTTATGAAATAGATCAGCGGTGATGACTATGACAGCTCTCGGACTTCTCACCCCTTCATCACACATAACCAAAGTTCTCCTTAATCGCCCCCTCCTCTTCGCAACATTCCGATATTGACACTGACAACCTTCTAACATTATCCATCTTGCTCGGAAGCCCCTGTCCGTCCCTGTACCTCATGACATCTGTCACCACGCCCAGCGATAACACCGACGTCCAGCTTATACGTCTTTCCGCATGCCAATCATCTCTCGCTGTACTCTGCACGTGGTCGACAAGCGTGCATCTATCTACACGCACGTTCCGAAAAGATGTGGCCCAGAGCTGAAGCCATCACGTCACCCAGGTGACGTTCCCACCTGTCATCAAGATGGGTCTGGGTGGGTACTCAATGGAAATCGCTCTGGTTAGGAGCTCGATACCAGTTTACCTCATAGCCAGTTTTCGGCCCTATGTGTCTCAGGGCTAGCGGGCCACCTGGCACACCCATGTTGGACCTGCCTGGAGATGTATGATAGGCCCGCTGACGGCTCGGTGATGGACAAGCTTGGAGATGGCCGGTAAAGCACTGTTGACAAGGTGGCAGACCCACTGGCAGGACGGTGGCAGACCAGCCCCCAACCAACTTGCCACCGTGGTGCAGGGCAGCTGGGCACCAACCTCGGTGTAACCTACCTCCATGATGGAGCAACCTGGACACTCACAAGCTCAATCTGCTCCTGGTGCTCCGGCCATGCCAATTGGCTCATGGCCAGCTTCGAAGGACTCAGATTTACTGGTTAGATGGCGGTGTAAATGATGTAGTAACATTAGCATGGGTATACGTTTTAAGAACATTAACGAAGCATGGAAACCGTCTAAAGGCAACTAGTAATGAACTTGTCTTGGCTCACAGATTTTCCGTGACACCCTGTTCAAACTCACCACCCTCCTCAGGGATATCATAGCTGCTCTCATCTACACCATATTTCATGCGGTCATCCTTGAGAGTACCTGAAAGTATCCTGGCTAACAGTTAGTGAGAGGATGAAAGGTGAATAGAAGCACATACCTCCGAATAGCATCAGCATTATTGCTGACTTTAACACGGAAGTATTCAAGTCGAGCGTCAACAGCATCCCAGAAGTTGACCGTATCTGGGGAGGGCAAGTCCACATACACTTTGCACTAAGAAGAAGTTAGACTTAGTTTTCTGATCTGATTTGTGCCGTACCATGACTGCGAGCCGTGCACAAAGTGGGATACAGATTTTGCATGGAGAGCCTTCAATCAAACTGGTCGCCAACCGGTAAATGGACCAGTTTTTCTCAATGCTCTTCTTGATCTTGGATGGAATAAGTGAACGGCTTCGGAACATATTGTAATCATACTCACAGCCTTCTTCATCGTAGAGCGGAGCTGCGTAAGCTCGCCGCCAATGTGTGATTTGATAACCTCCTGTGCAAATGGGTTCTTGCTGAGGTTGGATGGTACATTGATCCGCTGCTTCGAAATAATGGTCTATTATGAATTCACTGATCAGTACAACCTCTCTGCAGTCAAGGGCAACCTGAACATACAAATATCTGGTTGATAGGAATGTTGCCCTTGTATGCCCAGAGTTTCTCAGATAGAACAACTCCAACAGTATATGACTTGATTGTCTTCTATATATCAAACTGTGAGACACGAAAAATAGAGTAAAAGAATTACCTACTGCCAGTGCAGTGTCAACTGTGAAACGAGCCTGTTCTGATACGATGTTTTCTAACTTGTTTCCCAGTGCGAGCACCTCACAGAAGGTTTCAACCAGCTGAGAGCTCCATGGGTTCTGGGTTTGACAGCAAGCAGCTCAGACAAGGACTACATGTGGAATAGCAATGGCAACTCACTGCTACAAATGTTTTGACCCGTGAAACTTGATACGGATGCAGCTTGAGTCGATGGGCAGTACGTGTTGCATCAACAAGTGCACCTCGTTGCTGACTGGGACTTGCAATGTCATGCATGTCATCAACGGTGCCTTGCTGTCTGGGGTCAGCGCCAGGTGCACCCCCGTTTGGTTCTTGAGTGAAGGGGCCAAGCCAGTCTTCGTCCGACAATGCATCTGAAGGTGCTCTAGCACCTGCCGAGTCTTCCGTGCGGATGTAACGACTGATGTCAGCATCAAGCGGGTTTTCCTGTACATTGTCAGCAGAGGCTGGATGTTCTTGCTCGGATGTGACTGGGCTGGGAGCAGAGGCAGCTGAGGAAGAAGACATGGTGCAAAACCAAGAGACTAACGTGTCACACCAGTTGAATGGTTGCTATTTAACAAAATAAATCAATTGGAACCATCCGGCCACCAACCATTTTGGGTCACCGACGTACCTTGGATCCAGTGAACCTCCCATGCGTGGACAGAAGCCCAAAGACCTCCCGACTTGTGAGTGACGATTTCATCTGCAATGAATACAGTATCATTAGCTTACTATGACTTCAGTTATTGAGAGGCGAGAGATAGACAACCTTGTCCAATGCCGCCTCTGCCTCGAATTCAACTCAAACGGGCATGGAGCCACCTGGATTCAACAGAAGAGCTTGACAGCCCACTTGTCAAGTACCCGCCACCAAAGCTCGCTTGCAATTCAACATGAAAAGGAACGAGAAGTATCTGAAACAGAAGCAAGAATTCAACGCAACACATTAGAAGCAACAGCGCAAATACTTACGCAGAGTGGAGTAGCTGCAACAGCACAAACGAAAACCCTTCCGATACTCAGGCTACAGTCACCCTCTACGCAACGCACTACCATGGAAACTAACGCCGAGACTTCATTTTGGGAGCCATTCGATAACGACATTGACATGGACATGGGCTCACTCGGAGAGTCAATGGAAGGGATCCAACAGCGCTTGGAAGGAGAACTCGATGAAATGCTTGGTCAATGGGGCGTATGGTCAGATGTTGGAAATGAAAGAGAGGATCCAGGAGAAATGGATGAGAACATGGCGGAGGAGCTGGAGAATGACTTTGACGAATTTGAGGATACCTCGGTAAACTATTGTATGTGTCAGTTATCAACGAGTAAATATCATGAATTAATCATTCGTTCACACCTCTAGCTCAGAATGCAAGTAATAGTGACTCCTGGAGGCCGTATCCCTCCAAAATAACTTTTCTGCTTGATGCGATTGACAACATGCCCCGCTTGCGTTTGTCAAGGCAGGTGATGAAAGTGATTTTATGGTTGCTTCGTGAGTGTGGAGTTCAAGATGTACCATCATACCATGCGTTGCGAAAAGTTCAAGAAGCGGTACAAAATGAGAGTGGCATTCCCACAATACAGCGGAAGGCACCCACCAGCAGAAAGGTGTTCTCATTTAATGACGTGCGGGCCCTAGTTGCGAATGTGAGTTGGTGGTAGTTTTGGCGAAATATCAACTTACAGAGCTCCTATAGGATTGGTCAAACCCCCACATTGCAACCCAACTGCAGGTTTACCCTGCGATTCCTAAGAGCGGCATCATCTCTGAAATATGGCATGCAGAGAAATGGAGAAGTACTATGGACCGCCACCTGCTGAGCCCAATGTATGATGCTGGAGCTTGTCATTACTACATTGATGAGCCAGCAAGGTTGACGGATGGCCGAACTATTGTACCAGTACACTGGCTGGAAAATGAGGAAGATAGGATGTTAGTAGCAGATGCATGGCTAGTGGAAATGGATGAGAATGTGAGTTCAGCCATCATATCGTCAGTCATTCACTCACAAGGAATAGTCCTTTGCCACTATAATTGATAGCGACACTATCCTCATCCATGCTACCGACCTAAAATATACTTACCTCGACCTAGTACAACGCGGTGAAGTCCCGAAGTGGAGCCCAGTGACAATTGCTGCAGGGCATCCTCAGCGCATCCCAAATCCAGACCGGAAGCTTGCCCAGGGAGATCCATTATATACAAGTTTTATCGACATCTTTGGTGATGATGTATCAGGGAATCAGTCTAAAAGCTGGAACAAGCACTGGAACTTGTATATGACTCACCGAAATCTCCCACGCAAACAGCTCCAATGCCAATATAATATCCATTTCATATCAACATCCCAACATGTTTCCATGACTGAGCAGTTCCAAGGTATCCAAGAAGTTCTGAGGTGAGTCACCAATATTAATAGGTATGAAGGACGTATCTGATGAAGTCAACAATGCTATCGACCTGTTGATACCTTGGTTCCCACATTGATCAATTAGATCAACACATGATGACCCAGTCCGCGTGAAGCATGCACTGACTGGAGAGGACATCTGTTTCAAAATCTGGTGTAATGCAGGTCCTGGAGACAATCCAGCACAGAGTGAGATATCAGGACACATTGGAAGCAATGGAAACTTTCCTTGCCGAAAGTGTCATGTAGGCGGGACCCAGAAACAGAAAGCAACAGAATCTGGTTATGCTGCTTTCTTCACAGTGAGTCGCTATCAGTTGGGAGACATTGGTTATGTTCCTTAATTGATCAATTAGCCTGGTATTGCTCGTTCGAGTACAGAAACCCTCCGTGAATTGGAGAACCAAGTTGAAACAGCATGCCTTGGAGTTGCTGGGGCAGTTAAGGACCGCCAATCAAAAACGGGAGTCAAAGATTCTTATACTCAACACTGGATTGACGACTTTGTTGTTCGTTCTCGGGCTTTTCAACGGGCAAATCCTGGTATCCCTCCATCACAAATCCAAGGTATTCTGATGGACTGGGCAACCAAAAACAAGTCTCTTGTTTATAACAATTATCTTCTCATGGATGGTGAATATAAGTTGTGTATACAAAGTGGAAGTGGTTCATTAACGCCCCAAAAATTCAATAGATTGGGACATAACACGAGACACACCAATTGAACTCCTACACACCGCACTTCTCGGAATTGTCAAGTATCTATGGCGGATGACACATCTGTCTTTTAACACAGATCAGAAGCAGAGATATGCAGTCCGGCTACAGGCTACAGAAACAACCGGCCTTTCCATTGACCCAATCCAATCAAATTATATCACACAGTATGCGAACTCGCTTATTGGACGCCAGCTCAAGATTCTTACTCAAGTTAATATATTTCACATATATGACGTTGTGAATGACAAGGTACTCGCATTGACAAGGGCAGTCGGAGAACTCTGTGCCCTCCTCTGGTTTCCAGAAATACGCCACTTGAATGAATACCTGGTAAGTTATTGTCCATTTGTGGTGGGAACATTTACTAATGCTTTGAGTACAGGACGATCTTGATACAGCAATCGCAAATGTACTAGATCTTGCTGGCGAGATTGATCCATCAAAGATAATCAAGAAACTCAAATATCACCTCTTTGTACATGCACGAGAGGACATAAAGCGCTTTGGTCCTCTCATTGGAATGATCACAGAAAGCTATGAGTCATTTAACTCCACTTTTCGAGCATGTTCAGTACTCTCAAATCACCAAGCACCAAGTTGTGACATTGCCCATCAGCTGGCACGACAGGAGGGCCTGAAACGTATCATATCTGGTGGATATTGGTACTCAAAATCAAGCAGGAAATGGACGCAGTCAGGTCCTGGCATTCAACAATTTATATCAACTAACCCAACATTACGCTCACTGCATGGGTGGTCAGAACCCCCTTCTATGTCTGCACCAGGTGGGTTTGTTTCTATGACTGGACCTTACTATTGATGTATCCTATGTCACTAGGGTTTGTTTACCTTGCACCGCAACAGCTGAACAAACAGTTAAATCAGAAGGAATACCTTCGAGTCCAATGGAGTGAGACTAAAGGAATGATGGCTGTAAATCAACAGCTGGAATGGGCTACAGTATTGTGGCATCGTGGCAAGAGTGTCGTCGCGAAGCATGGTGATATCTGTGTTGTTGGATCATGGGTTTTCGCAACATCACCATTCGCACCTGATCTTGCGACCATTACTGGCCGTATTGTAGAAATACTACAAGACGCAGGTAATGAATCTAACAGCATGGTCCTACTTGACGTGTTTGAAATCATGGCAGACCGTCACGCTATATTTGACATGCCTCTTCTAATTCAACCGTCTGCTGGGCAGAAAATTGTTGCTATATCCGGGAAGGTAATCTAATCTTTGTTGGATATCCTTGATCACCTTATCTGACTACCATATGTTTATAGGCTCTACATTTCAACTACAACGTACAACACGATTGCCATAGTGCAAAATGCAGTGCTACAGGCAAGCAAATGGTCCCCCAAGAACAAGCGACGAGCGATTCAACATGCGACGTCATCGTCCACTTGCCTGTTAATCAGTTTGTCATCAACACCCATGCTTTTCATAATGCCCACCTCATCCGTGAAGTCATCCCAAGAGAAGTCATTGCACCTGTGCTGAAGCATAAAGATGCTGGTCACCGGAACCAACAAGCCAAGCGCCTGCAAGGAACTCATAATAGCAGTGGCACCTCCCTTAGTGGCAGTGCTCCAGCAGCGGCTGAGCACCAAATTCTGGCAGAGGAAGCACGGCCACAAGACCAGAGTCCAGCTGGAGCTGTTGTCTTGCAGGGTCAGCCAGTATTGCGGGACGAGGGAGATAGGAGAGGGAATAAGAGAGTCCGGTATCAGTGATCTTGGCATATCTGTTACCTAGATGACCTATGTTTTCCAAAAGCAATGCTCGTTCAGATTCAAATTACAATGTTCAACGTCAACCCTGGGACTCCTGGCACTGTGAAATCTATGTCCCTAACAGAAATCTCATGATTAGGTAGGATGCATGATAACGGGAGCGATGATATGTACAGGTACTTGGAGTATAATTTGAGCTGGGTATCAGATGGCTACAACCGGCAAACAGGTAGGGCACAGACGTTCGGTCATCCTGCAAATTACATGCAACTTCACAGGGAGACCAGATCCTGGTGTTGTGGGGTATAGGTGTTCCGTTATCTCATAGCTTTGTACGAGTTCATGTTGAGGCCAGGTCCTAGTGATGTGACGGCCAGGTATTAGATTATCTCATATCTATGTGTAGGCTCACAATTAGGAAGGGTCCTGATAATGTGGGGTGCATGAAATCGTCATCTCGCAACCATATTCAACGCAAATATAGACTCCATGAAAACTGGGACGTGGTGTCCATATGTCACCGAACACCTGGCGTTTCATGTGGAAACGGCATGTCACACGCGACGTACCCTGATGGGGTCGTTGCTGAGGTTGAGATGGACCCTGCACCTTTTTGTGACATGATACCCAAACGGGCGTGTACAACAGACGTTTGAATAGATTTTGATTGGAACATTATTCCATCGGTTGTCAAAGACGTCACAGTCGTCTTTGGACTTCTTTGATGGTGTGAGCGTCGGATGAACTAAAACCAGTGATGCCGGCATCTGAGCATCGTTTATGTATATGATATAGCCCGCCCACTGCCTTTATTGTTAATTTTAATTGAGTGGATGCGTGAGAAGGGTATCAGTGCGATGACCTCTATGAAAGATGGTGGCAGTGATATGCCACATTCATTTCAGTGGGTGTTGATGAACAGAACGGATCACGGGGGTATATTATCTCCCTTGGGTTATTTCTTGATGTTTGGGTGATACTTCAGACAAGGTTGTCGATCCTGGTCTCAAGATCGAAGACGTCTTACTCTAGCAGTACGCAGAGGAGAAAAGAAACTTAAGACAGAGAAGTGGTATTACTACAGTAGTATCCTTGAGTGTCTCTCGGTATTTCCGTCCGAAGAGGGAGCACTACTATGCCTAAACCCGAAAGGGAGCTGTAATAATCGTCCACATAATCCGTTCGCAAATGTTCTGGGAGTACTGAGTGGGTAAATGGGAAGGAAAATCAGCTAGAGACGAGAGTATCATAGAAGGAATCCGTTGAAGCAAGAATTTCGGCGTAGCCTGCGAATCGATGGGTGGTCCAATGCCCAAGGGAGCTGGAGTATGCTCAAATAGGCTGTTGCCCTAGTTACACTCTGCCGCAATGGTCTCAATTGGGCGTTGTTGTGGTGTTTGGGCCATCCGCCAAGATGGGGTCTGGCGTGTCAAACGGCCTGAACCGCCATGTTTTTGTCTCACACGGCTTATCCCGCTCTCGCCTTTCTTTCAAAATCCTCGCGAGGCGACTGGCAGATCCTGGTGGAGGAGTGACCCGCAACCTGTCACCCCTCGTCTCGAGGAAATCGACACCGAGATACGCTCTGTAATTTGCAAAGTCGACCAAATCGTCCTCGTCCTCAAAGACCGGGAAGCCCTTTGGGCCGTTCAGCAGATCCGTGAGGCGGGTGCTAGACTCGCGATGCATAATAGTCCCGGTGGCAGAGCTGGAAGCGGCAGACAATGCGGGATCATCGGGGGTAATGGTAGGGTCGGATTCCAGGGTGGTGACCGCGAGAGACCTGGAACCCCTAGTGGAGGTAGTAGATGATGGAGTGGGAGCAACGGGGTTATTTGGCCACGCGCAGTGATCGAATTTCTTGGTAGGTCGGATGATCTCGTCCTTGGGATCAAAGAGGGCTGCTGTATGCTGGCGCCGCTGGCCAATATGATGAAACCAAGGTGAAAACAATCCGGAAATGTTAGTGAGTGCTTGCTGTGCCGGCCTTTCAATCTCCAGGTTCTCGGGAATGGCCAGATCATGGAGGTGCTGAGCTAGTGTCTTGTGGCCGAATAGCTTTATGTGGCCGAGGGCGTATGCTCTTGGAATAGGTGCGTAGAGGAAGCTTGTCGCCATCGCGTTGAGTGGGTGTGAAGTTGATGAAATGGGATGGTCATCGTCGACGTTGCCGCTTTTTATATGGTTACAACTAACTGGTAAGCTGGTGCTTTTCAACCCTGAGAGCACTTGAGATGCTATTGTGATTGCCCAAGCTTGCTGCGCATTGAACTCTGTATAGGGATAGAATCCACATCAGCGCTTTCGTCTTGGAGATGGTGAATTGATATGATGAACACAATGAAAATGGAAAGCCTTGTCCCAATCACGCTTATTGCAGTGCACTGCATGTGCATTGACTAACACAAGTGGCTCTGTGCTTTATGCACACACATTCAGGTCGAGGTAAAGCGTGGACCAAACATTAGAATCCTGTGCCTTCCCTCCACTTTCTCCGTGTATGAACCCTTAGAACGGATTTCTTTCAATTCTCCATGAGTATCTCCAAGGATAGTCTACATAGCTGTACAAAACTGTAATGCAAGACAGGACCAGGAAGCACAAGAAAGGTGCTCATCGGTACACAATAAAGACTCTATATATGTCCGACCGCGAGGAAGAGCTGGTTGTAACCCAATGTGGCGATAAAATAAAACCGGCACCTATACATATCATGTTGTATCACATCCTGATTACTCGCACTACTTGCATAAAGTAGTCGATTAAGTATATGTTGAGCATCTCGCCTGTCCGATTCTTGACGACTGGCTAGCCCCTTTATAGTGCAATGCCGGAAGAGCATTCTTTATGGCAATCAGTTGTGACAAAAGTAGTCGTATATTTTTGTGCATTAGGTTGCCTCACAGCACGGGAAAGGTTGAACAAAAGATTCACCAAAGCCTAGCGACGACCGACTATAGATTGCAGAGACAATTGAACAACCTTCTGCTTTCAATATGTATCTAGATTATACGAGTGCAGTGCAAGGGCTTTCTACCCGCTATTGCAAACTTAAGCTACGTCTGGATACAGATATACCCCACATACAAGGAGGCATGGATTTATGCGATGACGACTTAACCTGCACCCTGAATATTACACAATATAGATGCCTATCCCTGGGCGAAACCTCAGTTTCATAGTACCGGCAGTAAATGCTAATGCTAATTCCACTAGACACAGGACGACTACGACCTTAGCTATATCATATACTATGCTACCTCTATGGCTGTCAAACATGAAGTACAAGCTTCTGCGCTGTATTGTACGGTTTAGGTCCCTGTAGCGTGCTGTGCAGTATGTACCAGTTGCCGCCGGAGCTACGCGCAGACCATTCGTCTTTAATGAGTAGTTACTGAAACCTAGCAACTGGACTCTATCCATCTATCGCCCTCCCCTGCACTCACAAACGTCATGAGTTCCCACCCTCCATGTGCATTAGAACTTTTTAGAATGTTCGTTGTTCCGACTCAAGGGCTCACCGAAGAACCAAATATTCAGATGTTGTTCATGCCATTATGTAGCTGGTTTAGTCGTTGAAGCCCCTGATTATGAATCAACTCATCGATTGAAGGAATGGACTATGTGGTAAATACTGGAAGTGGATGGGAAAATTCAGACTAGTACGTCCAGGGAAACAGATAACTGGAGGTGCCATCAAGAACTTTAGCCCCATGGAAATTGAGGCCGATTAAAGAACCGACCACCTGAAAGCAGGGCTGGTTCAGGGATTAGCTGCTCGCCTGTCGAGGATCAGAAGGGATCATGGCACAAGACACAATGACCCCTGGCGTCACGCGTTACGATGAACGAATGGGACACTCTAGAAATCATCGCTTTGATGCGTCACTTTCGCAACATGGAGTAGTGCAGAGGAACTTTTTCTTGGTTCGCTCCCCCCTCTGTATCGACCATCAGACTGCTTCTATATCCTCGTCCCACTGTTGGATAAATCACCGTATCTGGTTCTCCTTGAGCTGCTGAACACTCTGGGAAGACGCACTCTCATATCGGCTTACTTCTGTCAAAATACGCAAGCATTCTCATGTTTCTGCAGTTTGGCATTGGCAAGGTATGCCCACCCTTCCCGAACGTTCTCTAAGATGATCTGAGTAGTACTTCTGCTTAGCTTGTTTAATTTATTTAGCACGCTGATACGCCACCGCCCGAATGGAAGAGGTGTCAAACCTTGACAACGAGATTCATTCTGCTTTTCTAACCCATGTGGTGAAGGTGCGCGCCTTGACTATCCAACATCCCAAAAGTTTGATATCGGTTCTCTTGCAGTGTGTTATCCGTTAGTGTTCAATTATTCACTTATATTTTGTTGCTCTGACTGACTATAGTCCCCACATAGTCGCGAGTGCTACTATCTTCGTTTGCGATTACCTCCAGACAATGAGATTGGAGGTGAGGGATTATTGACAACGTTCACGGTTTGAGGTTTGATCGACTTACGACTTCAGATTGCCTTCATCTGGCCAACTCGAACAAGTTTTGCTAAAGTCTTTTTCATTGTCGCACGATATTCTACATTCCTTGATGCAACAGTTCAAGTTTATTGTACGTCATAAAAATACCTCTTCTGGAGATCTGCTATCCTGATGACTCCATATAGACTCTTTTACTTTTCGTCCTTCTGTTACGGTATATGCCACTTGTTCTATTCTTTCAGAGTCTCTCAAGCGCTCAATGTAACCAGGTGTGCAAAACAACATATGCCATCGCTGCTTGTGAGTAGTCATTGCTTCATCTTTTGATATTTGTCGATTGTCAACACCCCAAATGCCAGGGTCAACTGTCGTCGGTATAACGGCGGCAGAGGGTAAGTTAGAAACGGTCGCCTACTTTGATTTCTTAATGATGCCATGGTACGCAGCGATTCTATGTCTACGAACCTATGCTCTCTGGGAAACTAGTCGCCAGATTTTGGTTTTCCTCGTTGTTATCGTACTAGTAAGTGCCCTCATTCCAAACGTTTCCCGGTTGATTAACGCACAGACAGGTTATTCTTATTGTAGCTATCTATGTTCTAAGCAAGTTCCTGAAGTCTCTTGAATGTATGATCCAATCCTTTCCCCTCGTCCAGATCATCTCACGAGCCAAATCCTACAGTCGGACGTCCTCCTCTCCCCGCAACACTCGGTTGCTTCCCCGTGAAAGGCAGTAAAATCCTATTCATTGATTATGCTTGCATCTTGCTTCTAGACTTGGGTGCGTCTTTGCCGAACCTGTCTTGCACTATCCCGGGTTCTGATTGGCCCTAGTTTTGATGGTTCTTACGCTCTGGGTTTGTCTGAAACGCTATCGGCATGCAAGCAATCTGTTACTCTCAATTGTCTTTCGAGATGGCGCACTCTATTTTGTTTCTCTTTTCGGTAAGAACCCCCCCCCCCCCCGGACATTTGCTATGTCTTACATGAGTCTCACTCCACACAGTGATTGGAGTGGGCAATGTACTAGTACTCCTCTGTGGCCCTGTGGAACTTGTGGGTCTGCTCAACACGTGCGTAGACCAGAAAAATCTGGGTTCGTATCCCAAAATAACTTTGTCCTGGCGATATAGTTTTCAGCGAGTAATGCACAATGTCCTGGCGTGCAGGGTCATGCTACATATGCGAGTCATTGGGATGGGAGGCGACCTCACCTCCACAACGACCAGACCGCGCAGTGACCTCCTCCTCACTGAATTAAGCGGAGCCATGGATCTGACGACAGCGGCCATGCAGCCTGCAGTATATCCAGAATTTGTGTGATGTCATTGTTACATGTAGCCCACTTCAACCAAGTTCAAGCCCCGTACGTTGTCACCAAATCCAACCAGATTTGCAAATACAACTCGAAACTCACGACATGGTTTATAGGCGTGTGTGAAGATGCTGGCGTGGTGACTACGGTTTTGTTTGATTTGGGGGTGTTCGCCAAATAATGGGAATGAGGTGCATGGGGGATGACGTCAGAGTCCTCTCCCCTGGTATATACGACAAGGAGTTCATCACTTCACACTTGATACCTTCTCATCCCTCCCGATTTTGCAGGCAAACACCCCCTCTGTCATTGTACATATACCTTCGTAACTTCCCGAAACACATTCTACTTCCATGTCCGAAATCCTGGCGGATAGCACCGCCAATGGCAATGTTGGTGTTGAGCAACGATCCAGTTTGGGATCTCGAAGGTCCAAATCACCCTCGTCACCGCAGTTGAAGATAGACCCCGTTGGCGAGTGGGCGAACAATGCGACTTCTACATTTGAATCGAAGGAGCAGTTCCACTCTGCAACTGGAACCCTCCCTGGAGCATATCCGTATACCCCTAGCTCTTTGGAGCCTGGTCCTTCCTTCGAAGAAGTGAGAGAAACGGCAAAGGAGTATCTGCATGCCGCAGGCCAATATGTTCCCAGTCAAGAAGACATAAGAAGGATGGCGCAAAACGCGGGTTCAGCGGTGCGTGGATACATTCCGGATGGTGTTGCTGAATACCTCGGTGTGTTCATTCAAAGCCTATTTCTCTAAACTGTTATTTAAGGTCTTTCTTAGGCGTTCCACAACCGAATCAGAAGGCCGAGGTAATTTCACCCATTGACGAGCGTGAAACAACCCCTACAACAGGAGGTGGTTTCATTCTCATAAATCGTGGCTTACGCGCCACCAACAGTCAAACTCAAGGCAGCCATGATGTCCAACAACACGACTCCAGTAACGAATCCGGTCCCACCCCAATAGAAACATCTAAGCCAGTCGGTTCGTTCGATCTATACCTCATGACTTCCTGTTTCATTAACCCATGACATCTTCATTTACGATTTCGGGAAATTAGACGTCAATGGACCATCCAAGTTCAATCCAAACACTTATGATGCAAGAACGCCCGACAACCTGGCTAGCGGAGGGGCAAGTGAAAACGCGAGCACGAAGACTCAGCCTGGGTCGCTTGCAACTTCGGAGCGACGGCGTAACGATATGGATGCAGCGCCAACCCCTTACAGCTATACAGGAAGCAGCATAGGCGCTGGCGGCATCGTCCATCAAGCTGACACGCAAGTGCGAACCGCACCTTCATATGGCCTTCCCGATGGCCATGCGAACTTGGTGGACGACCCGCGTCCTGAGATGAGGGGTGAGCATGTACGTGACTCCTTTGGTTTTGCGAGGCTCACGACGATGCAGGACATCCTGATGGCGTCGTTAACCACGGTGGAGTCGGGCTTGAAATGTGTCCAGGTGGGGGAGGATTTGTCACTGGACCAGGTTCGGGAATTGCGGCGGGGCCGGGCCCAGGACCTGGTATTACCGGTCCAACGATGTTACAAGCGGAAAGAAACGCAAGGATCGGCGCGGGACCCACTGGAGAGCCTGATGGGACCCTGAACAACGATAGCCCAGTTGGGAGGGAGGAAACGAAGGGGCAGGACAACGTGCAAGCCACCACAACGCCAAATCACGACGCAGGTACTGCGCATGACGAAAACAAAGCAAGACCGAGCGAGGAAAAGAAGCAGGTTGGGGAAATGGTATGCTAATTTATCACTGGTCCGCCCTCATAGCCTATAACAATGATTTTGTAGGACAATCAGACCGTTAATACGAAACCACGAACGCATCCACTCGGGAAAGAGGGCGCTCAGTGGAAAGGGATTCCACTCGAGGAACAGTTCCAAGCCGCACTGGACCGCGACGAAGATCGAGGTCTCGCAGTTGGAGAATCTATGGGCCTCACCGCCATACCCCCGAAGTCTATCACAAGAGACGGCGACGGCAGTTCTCTCCCCGCGAAGTCCTCAATGGAAAAAGTGCACTCTAACACTGCAACAACAGGGCACGAGAAAGAAGGAAGCGGTAGCCCGCGCATAAAGTCGAGATTTACGGAGCCGTCGACATCCAAGCACGACGGGAGCCCCCTGCGATTGCGAGATCATGAGGATGGAGTTGGACAGGATCGCCCGGCATCACCGATGACGAGCCCTAATAATCCACATGTTGGACGGGCTACGACGGGACCGAATGCAGCGAAATTGGTTGAGCCAGGGGCAGATGGTCCTGAACATCAGGAACGACACGGCCGAGGAAAGGGCAGTTTCTTGCAAAAGCTCAAGACGTTATCAAAGAGATTGAAGCATGATAGAAAGGCGCATAATTGAACGTGAAGACATTGACCACGCTTCCTTGTTCGGTAATTGAGAGGTTGAGAAAAAGAGGACATCCTTCGCATCATGTTCAACTGTTCTGTAATCTTGTTTAGTGTGTTATCCTATTGTAGGGACATATCTTTGTTAGTTTGACCAATTGGAACCTCCTGTCAAAGGTTGGAACGAGGAGTCTGAGGCTGACTCGGAATATAATGGCGCTCCAAGAATTGAATAATTTCCTGAGCTGTGAAGCCACAAAAGCTGTTAGCCTTTGATCTCTAAAGGAAACACAAGACACAAGCCTTACCAAACTCATGCGTCCTCTCCTGAGGAACCTGTCCGAAACGAATTAGCGGATAATTTTTCTACGAAATCTGCAATACAACGCACCAAGTGACCAGCCTTATTGATTCTCGTGTTCGACGCGTTCTTTGGTCTCACCCAAACCCTCTCCCGCTGAGATCCAGGCGGTCCAAACTCGGGCGCACCTTTCGCTCCAGACATGATCCAATGCAACCTAACCCGTTCATCCAATTCCGGCAAACGCGAGAATGCCTCAAACGGGACGTCTCCTCCTGCAAAGACAAGCGCTTCATGGAAACTTGCGAGTTTGAGTTTGGCTACGCGTTGGTGGGCACCAATAGGCGTGGTGACGGTTGTATTGTATAGGCCATGGCTAGCGTAGAGCTTGAGCACTTCAGGATCCCAGGTTTGGTAGAATGGGGAGGAACAGAATTCGGCGTAGGCTTCTTCTCTGTGATCGTCCATAGATATGGGAGACGGTCTTGGGACAAGTTGTAGGAACGTACTTGGATTGCCATGTATCTTTGCGTGCAAGCGTATTGCCAATAGCCTTGGCGCCCCACTTTCTGGTCACTGCCAAACCTTGTTCGGACCATCCGGGATTCATCATGACAGGGTCAACGAGAATGAGGGAGGAGAAAAGCCTTGGATAATCAACGGCTCCAAGAGCCCTTGACGCTCGGTGAGTCGAACGGACTAGACAGATCAGTGTGGATAAGCCGTTGGACGTACATTGCGGTGCCGCTGAAGGAATGACCGATGGAAATCAGAGTGCGATGCCTGAAACCCGAGGAGACTCGTTCCTGGGTCTCTTCTGCTGAAACGCGAGGGAGGTGGACCGGAAGAGTCTGATTCAATGTATGGGAAGGCAGAAAATGGAGGAAGAAATTGAGCAGGTCTCGGGCGTTGTCACTCCAATCGACTAGAAAAGATTACTTCAGTGAAGAGCTTTAGTCAAGGATGCAGCGAGTGCGGACAGAACCCAGTGAGTGCTTCGGCATTCAGAAGCCCCGCATCGCCGTGTTGAACACTTTCCCATGTCCACACTTCGTCGATTATGCTAGCAACACGCGAGGAGAAAATCCGGCCAAGGATAGGTTCCCAGATCTAGGTCAAAGTGCTTGAATCAGCTGCACATTCCGACCTCGAACAAAACGGATTGAGATACCTCTTTAGGACAGCCATTCGCTGGCGCGAACAGCAGCGTGATCCCCGTCGAATTCGAACTCTGCAATCCCTCTTTAACATAGCGGTTAAGAACATTCCAAAGCACATTCTCATGTTTGCCATTCTTGATCATTGGGTCCTTTGCATTGTCGTAAAGGTGTTCACTAAGTTTAACAAGCACTTTCAATTGCTCTTCGCTTGAAGGGTAGGCAGAAGGAAGATTCGGGATGGGTATGCGAGGCCCACGGCGGAGGTGCGCTGCAGGTATGATGTGTGTGGAAAGTCTGAATGGGGCATCGAATGCAGGCTTGCGAGATGGTGAAGGCAAAGAGGGGTAGATCAGCGGATCAGGCGGAGGATAAATCGGAAGGAGGGACCGGGATGTGAAGGGCTTCAATGGCTTCAGAGGGATTGGGGGATGGCTTGAAGTCATTGTTGCGCAATAACACATCTATCAAACAAGTTCTCTCTTTCCAGACACATAAATATCCTGCCTCGACCTCGGCCATTTGTGCGAACGCCGAACCAGGGCATTCACACCGTCGGTCTAAGAGTGGGAAAAAAGTCATCAATATTATTTTTAACCGTCTGTATATGCCCGCCTAGCTCAATCGGATAGAGCGTCAGACTCTTATAGCCACGGGCTCTCTGAAATCTGAAGGCTGCGAGTTCGACCCTCGCGGTGGGCTAGTCGTTTTTGCCTTGCATTTGTCATATTAGCTGAAGGAATACGTTTAAGGAGGACGGAGACGCGTATAATTGGATCGACGGGCGGCGTGGGAGTGTAACGGGAAGTTAAAACGAGAGAAGGAGGTGTGAGCATCATATGGTCAGTTTTTTTTGGAAATGCGGTATTGCTTAAGGTCAGCTAACCAAACTTCACGGTGGTGGCCATGAAAGTAGCCCTGCCTGGAACCAGCACTGAACGCCAAGACGAGGAGGTGAAGGGGTAAGGTTTCCGTATCACTGAAGCGAGTCGGCGGGGAGGAGTATGAAGTATAACAGCACTGCTCTCTCATTGTACTTGGACTGGACAAACGAAATAGATAGTGATGTGGAACTCCTTCTAGTAGTGTAACGGGTTCCACGGAGAATGCGCTAAAGGATCAACTGCGCCTTCACCTATCTACATAGGCAGCAACTGTATACCACTCATCTTCCAAGTTTCCCATTTGTGTGAATAGTAAGAAACAGACTCACCTTTCAAGGTGCGTCTTTAGACATTACTCCAAACAGGGTATCCAGCTCCGCCAAATAGTAAATGCATTGCCATGTCTAGATACGTCTCCGCCTACCATAGTGTGGAGAGTCATGGGCTGGTCGCGAAACAGCCACTCAGTGCCTCCTGCCACGCAGATCCACTGGCGACAGCATCACTTAACCCTTACTCACATGCCCAAGGTCCGACCTGTCGATTGACTGACTCGATGCAGTGTGTAGTTGCAACGTGCCTAGCTTTCGAGCGTTCTCTTCCTTACTTTATTTTTTTACGTCGTTGACATTTTCATTGTTCCTTCCCATCACTTTCGCACTTCCTATCATTTTGAGCGCAATTGACTTGCGTTCAAGGGCTACAAATCTCTTCTTTCTCTGTAGATATAAGACAATTTTGTAGCCACGAAAACCAGGTCGATCGGGAATAACGTAGACGAGTACTGACACCTCTTTTTTCTATCAAGAGCTCACTGCAGTGGGAGCGAAGAATAACCGTACTCAACACTGCTCGATATTCGCAGAGTTTCTTGGTTATTTTATGCAGAATCGTTCAAGTTCTGAATGTATAATAATGCAATCGAGGAACTTAAGACGCAGTTATAAGCTAACTCCCTGGTCTGGAACGGGCGGCGAAGCACGGTGCCCATCATAACCCGCGCTCCAATGCTTGTAATATCACCAGCTGTCAAATAGATATAAGCTATAGTAATAAACATATCAGTCCACTATTAAGTCGTTGAGCAGCATCATAGCTACCGGGACCAGGAGGGTGAATACGATTATTTGGCGGACTTGTGATCGTCAGCGTCTTACCGTCCTTTGAAAGTTGTGCGTCCATGAACACAAGGAGGGCACTCGAGTGGAAGGCATGAGTAGAGAATCCAAGGTCCATGAGCGAGACTATTATTAGAGGTTTATGAGCCCAGGTACTTGTAAATGAAGGATCGAAGCTTGGGCACCTTTAACGCTTGCCCGCTTGAGGTTCGAGGGGATAGAAACACTTGTTTGAAACTTGGTGTTGTAAGCAATCTGTTTGGGAACGTTGAGTAGTCGGGGCCGGGGAAGGGTCATATATGGAGGGTTGAGATATTCAGTACGGAGCTCGCTGTTGCTCGTGTGAGCTCAATGTCATCGTTTCCGGAGATGCTTCGCTGACCTAGGGAACCCAGTTCCGTTAACGATCCTCATGTTGGGACTGGAGCCGCCGATGAGGAGTTTCTAGCGAACAGTTAAGATAAATCTTACTATGTATAGACGTATAACATACCCTTCGGGCGTCGAGGTTACAGTGGAATGATAGACACGGGCAATGTCTGTGATTGGCATTTCTTTGTTACTAATACGGTGCACAAGAGGGGCAATTAGGCGTGTAGAGGGAAGGCGTAAATCTACGCATGAGGCTGAGCATCACGGTTTCAGAAAGTATTTTTACAATCTCACTCACGCAGTGTGGTCCCTATTCGACCCGCCAATTGGGTCTCCGACAACAGAGATAGAAGCATACCCAGTCTGTGCGCCGTTGATAATTATGACTTGACCATTCGGCATCAAGACCATCTCTGGCATTCGCCACGAGCTTGGGATGTCCATGGTTGGTCGCCTGATAACTAGCCGTTCCACGTTGTCGGCGTCGCGCTGCAGAAATTTTATTAAGTGTATCGTGGGTATCAGAGTGCTAAAGCCGAGCTCGACCCGCAGCTAGAGCGACTGGAGGGATGGGAGGTTCTGTAAATTCAGGAATAATTTGGTAAGGTTGAAGTCCAATACTTCGAAGGCGAGCGAGCGCAACGTCGTTTTTAGAGGTGTGATGAGGTGCAGCAGAGCTTTGTGAGTCTGACGCGCTTGCCGCATTGAGGTTACGAAACGTGAGCTCGTAATGCGAATGGTCAAAGATGAGAGATTAAGCAGGAGTCTTGGGTCGAAGACATAGTGAATGGAAAGGAAGCTGTGCAGCGTCATGTCGATTGTCAAAGCATGCAATCCTGTCGCAACTCGCTTCATCAATTTCCGAAGAAATCTTGAAAAAGACCTTGTGGGGTATTGATCATGAACAACAATTGTGACCTCTTGTAGGTGCCTACAATGAGTGAGGGACTCCAGGGCTGTTCCGAGAAATCTACGTATCTCCAATCTTCGTAGCTTGAGCTCGGCCGAGGTTTGGCCCCTGTCATAGTCTGCTTTTCCTTTGTAATCCATCCTGGGCAAAAATGTAGGCCGGATGTATAAACGACGGACTCGAGAAGCGATATTTGCATGTCTATTTGTGACCAAGGATTAAGTCAATGGAACATATATCGCGCAGATCCAGACCTACCGCATTTGTTCGAACGTCTTCATACCGGCTCCATTGTAATCCATTAACCGAATCTCCTCGTATAGCTCATCTATTCCCATCTCGAACAAATAGCGATTAATCCCAATGAGTTTCCATACGGATCCACGAGGTAGATATGCCAGAACCTCCATCCATAGTTCAAGTGGCAAGTCGGGAACGTTCAACTTGTGCACGATCTTGCCCTGGAAGATGTCATCGAGCTCTTGTTCCGTCACGAGAGGCGTCTCCTCGATTTCAAGCTGCAACTGTTGCATGATGAAGGCGGACGGCGTCGCGTTGAGGCGTCGCCGTGAAGTGAACAGTTCTCGACACGCGTAGGAATAACAAGAACCTCTGTTTTCCGTACCTACTACAGCTCGCCATCATATACAGTTTCTACCTACGAATTATCTAAGAAGTTCTCAAACCTACGGTAAAAGGAAGTTAGATAAATGGCACAGTGTTGATAAGATAAACAACCCTTGTCACGCGCTAAGGTTTTCCCTCCCAGACAGGGTCTGCACACGCACTTACTGTAAACGGGATTCTGCAGTCGATTGCATGTGTTGGGTTTGGTCCATTGCCGCTCGGGGATAGAGCACTATAACTACTACGTGGTATTTCCATTCCTTTTCTTCCTTGTTCTGCCAGTGTAAGTGCATCCCTTAGCCGTAAGGGACAGTAACTCATCCTCATGGTCAAACCAGGTTATGAAGAACATTGTATCTACAATTGCGACACTCCTCTTCCTGTCGGTAGCGGTTTGCAACGCCAGGGTCATCGAGAGCAGAGACCCGACAGGCTGTTGTAAGGAGTACTCCAACAAACAGTACGATGTTTGTATACCAACATGCGCCCATACGATTTGCGCTATGGAATACGCACCAGTCTACGATATCTCAGACTTGCGGCCCGGGGCAGCACTGTCTTGGCGCCTCAGGTTCTGGTAGAAGGTGAGCTGAATTAACCCACTTAGCCGGATATAAAAATCCTTGCAGATAGTTTAACTACAGTTAAGCTAATAGTTGCATTTGCTATCGTCCCCCGTACCATTGATCCTCAAATACATGTGAAAAGGTTACGAACTCCTACATGTGGAGTACGACTCGACACGAAAGAACGCTATGCATAATACGTTGAAAGCTAGGTGCAGGAGTTAAGGAGTATATATCAATGGATACTCGAGACTGTACATACGTGTTCAAGAGGTCGACCAATTCCACAGGTCCCACTGTCAGGACGATAACATTTCCAGCTCCGATGACTGATAACTTCGTGAGACAATAATCTTTGATGCAAATGGCGGGCAAGCTGGGCTCATTGAATAAAGTATAAAGCGCCGTCCCGAAATATGACCCTTAATAGGGGGTTATTCATGTTCCGGTATCGCTTCAGCCCCACTCATAGTGTTAAGCTCATTAAAACTACTGGGGTTATTATTATTGATATGGAAAGAAGGAAGAAGGAAGATACTGACTCAGATCACCAAGCATAAGGAGTGCAAAGTCAACAAATAGGCCACTACTCCCTTCCGTCGCATAACAGCCATTCATGACTTCTGGTAATGGTAGTTGTTCAACTGCAATTGGTTAGAGATAATCCAATATTGCCATAATGAATGAGGATCATGAACGCACACTTCAACGATTTGAGAAAGACCTCCATAATTGTAATTACAACAATATGGAAAGATCACGGTCGAGAGTTCAGTTTTTGACTTTCATTTGGACCACGACGTAGGACATACCACCATCTTTACAACGAGGAAGATCGTCATTTTTTGACTTGCCCCCATAGGGCGTAGGTACGAAAGCATAAGATGGCTACAACGACTGAGCTACGCATACTATCAGATCTTTAGGAATCCTAGGCTTACTTTCAGCAGTTCCGATTCCGACAACCGTGGACCCTGACAAAAGCCTTGAGAATGCTGGGTGAGGGTGTTGCTGTAAATTCTAACGACTCACAAACTGAAATCGAGTATATGGCGTGGCACATCTAGTAAATATCAGCATCAAAGCGAAAGCCGAAATCGCATCATCATTCGGAGGCTCCTGTACTGACTGACGGTGTTTAATGCAGTGACGCTAAATTGGGACTGGGATCAAAGGGATAACGTTCCTGATGCGCAGCATATGCATACTATAAAGGTGGAGAGCTTCAAAGAATGTGGGGTACAGCAACAAAGTACAGAATCTTCATCACATTCGTCCTTGGAGGCTAGACAAGCGAGATCTGCGAACAGAGAACAATGAAGAACCTTAGTTTATCTCCCGACATGATACATTGTTGTTCACCTCGAGTTGTATTGTCTGAAGATATTCCCAGACAAGAATCCCACAGCTCGCAACTGCAAGTGTATATGCTCAGCTACATTCTTGCATTAACGGTGAGGACATACCATTTGCATACTAAAGGCGAGGAATGAGGAAGAAAGTTAAGATGGTAGGAAGTTGTGGGTCGGGCGAGTGTTAGAACTCACCCTCATATATTGAATGAGGCTCGCGGAATGGATCCTCGCCTGTAGAATATCAGATCCTAAGTCTTTGGTTCCCATGGCAGGTGAATTTGATGGATAGGCGCTCTGCACTATTTAAGAAGCAGAGATAGGAAAATTTCCACGGCCACTCAGTAAAATCGATCGTTGATTGACGCACTCTAAGTTGCAACTGGTGGCCGTTATCCCCGTCATCAATAAGATGAACCGAATGAATGAACAACGCGGATGGGGGTCGTCCCCCAAGTAGCCTCTACCTTTTTCTCTTACCTGCTGGTTTTTGCAGGTGCAGGAAGCGTCCGACAAGATATAGGATGTTCTTATTGGTACAATTGACAATGGAGGGATAGCCTCCGGACATCTAACAGCGCTCTCAGTCCTGGTGACGTGACGTGTTATCATGTGTTATCATGCGCGTTGATGAGAATCGTGCTGGAGAAACGGCGGTAAACGGCAAAGATACCACTTGGATGACGCTCAAGTCTTAATGTCCGACATGAACTGCTTTCGCATTGTTCCTAGTAGTAGCTTGCTGCCAACCTCTGCATAATGTACTCTTTCGCCTTATGGACCCTTTATAAGGAACGGAGGAGCAAATTCACAGTGATAATGCGTTACTCACCGAAATAGGTTCATACTTTTTCGGGTTGTCAGCGCTCCAAGTGTTCGGAATGCAGTCCACAACTGTTTCAAAGTCCTTCGAAGGGGTTATTTCAAACGAATGGGCACTGTCAAGGAAAGAACTGAAGCTTACTGCGCTGCAAAACTTGTGGCACGACATTTTTGAGTCAATGAAAGTGCTTAAGCTTCCATGGGACTTACATATGGAATGGAATACCTGTCGGGCACGGTATCAGTATCGATGGAGGGTGGAGCTTGCACACGGTGTATTGTGCTTTTGATTGTGTCGTTCGACCCTATGCAGGAGGAAGACAAGTGTCAGCGACCATATTTGCATCGTGTGTGACAGTCTGACTGCCATACATCTCATTAGAAAATCTCCAGCATTCAGGAGCAACGATCCAGGAACTGGACGAACGGGCTGCAGAGAGAAACGAGTAAGGAGTGGGTTCTTTTGTTTTTGGTTGCCTTTATGCTCACAGTAAACTCCCCGGAGTGCGGATCCTGCACCTCCAATCCTCCAATATCGTCCTGCAAGAGGAGCTATTTTTTGTAGGGGATCCGAGAACCCGACGGTGTGTCGGTGAAGATACACCACCAGCTATGGAAGTAAAACGCCTCACAGTTATTGAGCCGAAATCGGAATGTGCATCAATACGAGACAGCTCGTCATTTAACAATGCGCTCGTAGGCACGCTGTCCATAGGTGAATATTGTAAATAGAAACTTTTTGTTGCCAGAACAAACCTTGGATAGTGTAACAGTCGTAGTTGGTTATCAGGTTTCGTGTGGAATCCCAGAAAATACTCCTCTGGGAGTTTGAAGCCCAATGCAAGAGCCCGAAGTATGTTCTTCTCAACTTCGAAACAGTCCTGCAACAAATGTTAGATTGATCAAATGTAACAACACAATCGCACCCAAAAGAATTGAAGGCATCCTTCCCTAAACCCCGGTAGGATCTCTTCTGGAATCCAGATATTGGGCATAAGCTCATCATTTTCTCTCCCAACCTCAAATGACTCCCTGATGTCTGTCCGCTTGCGTGCTTCTGAAATGCCAGCACGATCGTAAACATGTTGGACGACTTTTTCCACTCCGGGTGCAGAGTAGCCTGAGTCTATTGTCGAGTAATAATAATAATCGCATTCAAACGATGAGTACCTCTATGATGGGTGCCAGAGGGTGGGTGTGGTGCCATCATCTTTTGTGCGTGAGGCAGCGCAAAGAACCTCTTGGACTTCGGGCGCAGAGCTTCAGCCGAATCTGGTTCAAATACTATATTATTACTCTGGCGCACCAGGTCAAACATTCTGTTGATCTTTTCTTGACTAAGGCCATGATTAATGAGATAAACAAACCCCATCGCCTTGAACGATTCCAAGAGTGCGTCCGCTACGGATTGCTTGTCGCTCCCATCTAAAAATGGTCCAAAGTTCACAATCTTGACCCAGCACTCGCCCTTATCTCGGCCTTGATCGTCACTTTGCATGATAGCTAGCTGGTATGATACAAACGTAAACAAATGTAAGCTTGGGTGTGTGGTGGCGATTTTGGTCAAGCGCCTTATCACCGGGCTGGGTCACACCTGGAAATTGGCGGAAACTTGCAGAACACAATCGCATGCGCTGGGAGGATTTCTACTCTAACCATGCATACATCTTCATTTGGCCTTCTGACTCTATTGTCCGTGCAGCATCAGTCTGGGCTTGATGCAGGGTTCACCGGTCCGGTCCAAATGTTTTCCATCAGCATTGGTTGGGCTCACTTTGATGTAAAGTCACCCTTTTTGTTACAAGTCATACGAGCTCAGTGGAGATCGGTCACAATCGGTAGGGCTGGGAATTCATCATGTTGCCGGTATGTACTCTCGCCAAATTTGACTTCAAGGGTTGTTTAGTGCTGGACAAGTTATATGCCACATGGCACCCAGCTATCAAACACCGTCGAATACGGCGATCCTGTGGGTCGTTCATCCGAACCCTCGTGATATTGTCGTACCGGCTGCAGTAAGAAGAGAAGCAACATAAGCGGCGTTCTCGTGCAGTGCTAGATTCAACCGAGGATGGACCAAGCCTTTTGTACATAGTAGTTTGTGCCAGCAAAGGCACGGCCCTGATGGCGGAGTCAAATAGACGCAGGAGAAACCTGAGTCAAATCAATCACAACAACTATTCGCCATCACTTCCCCCTATATCCCCTGAATCGGAATCATCACCATCGGCGGGATAACTATCATGTATAGTCCATAAATCATTAGCAAGTTCCCGCATATCATCGAGGTCAATGCCCATGGATGTGACGCCAGCAGTCCGATGACGTATGGAAGCATCGACGAAAGAAGCATAGTTCTTGAACATGTGTGCCAGGTCATTACTCGTAGATAGTCGAGAAAGTATATTTACGACATCTGAGGCTTGGGTCGGGTGCGAGGCAATTATGAGAAATAAGAAGATCTGAGGGTCGGAGGACATACCATGGTCTGGTAAGGTTGTTCGAAGAGCTCTTGTGAGAGGGTAACCGAAAGCTTGTATTCTGCAAGAGGAAAACTTTCAGAAGAGCCCTTGTCTTTAGAAATCTTCTCACGTTTCTAGGTTGAGCTGCTTGACAGTCTCGCCGGTCCAACCCTCGTATTTCTGGCGCTCCAAGGTTCCGAATCCTCGTATGATATCACGGACAGAATACAAAACGGACTTCTGTTAAAACTGAGTCAGATTCGAAGGATGCGACCATATGAGATGCAAACACGCCTGGCTTCGTTCTAAAGTTGACGTTGTGTAATTCACCAGACTATGACCGAAGTTTGTACTCTGGTCAACCGGTATTACACCACTAATCTCGACGAATGGAGGATTACCACCGGCGGTCGAAAGGTGAGCCCCTAGATTACCTATGGTCTCCTGGGGGCGTCTTGTTCTGAGCGGCGGCCGAAGTAAGTGTCAGTCGACCGTCCAATAGAGATCCAATATGCATACGAACCGAAGGGAGAAAGTCGCGCTTTCCACATGGGCTGAAATGATGCTTGACGAAAAATAAGTCGACTGAATGATGCCACATGGTGATGCTCATTCAATCAGAAATCCCGGGTGATCGCACCTTGGTATTATGAGATACTAGCCATGCTTTCTCTGGCCAGTTTTGAGGTGATTTGATGGGTATGGATAGAGTCGCGTGTTCCAATGTGCTACGCAAAAATAGAGCCTCATTAATGACTTGCCGTGCACCATGGTTCTATCACAATTGGTGGATATTTCCGTTGCGGAGAAGTGGTGGAGCGAACGCACATCGTCAATATCCACCTCGTGAATTGCACCTGTTGACAAGTTTGGGAACGCAAGGGTTGGGACTTGCATGAATTCATCTCTTAGTTGTGTAAGGAAAGCATCGGAAAACCCTCCAAATGTAGAGACATCGTTGATGAGTTGCACCCCCTATCATTTCGTCAGACGTCGCCCTCATAAAATTACCTGAAATATGAACCTGAATACTATCACACTCTTCAAGGAATAAGCGAACTGACGTGTCCATCAGATCGTTGTCCTAGATCATGTCGAGGTTAATACCTTCTTTAATGAAACGAAACCATCCACGAGGTATATTTACCTCATTATATCGCCAAAACTGGTCTTGGCTTTCCTTCCAATTTCCTTCAAAGGCTTCGCAAGAAGGGAAGCTTGACATGCGTTGGACACTGCGAGGGAGGTAATACACATGACTGTAATCGGACCAGTAACGGATATTTCCAGGCTGCACAAGTTCTCCCTTTGGCGAATGATCTAACAAGTTCTCCTCTAAGTGGGTGTGGTAGGCGCTTTTAGCGATCTGGGGTTGTCGGAATGTGTGCATAGGTTGATCCCTGATAAAAGTTACTACGGTAAAAAATACAGATAGTAGCACGTGGAATACATACCAAGGAAGAAGGGTTGTATCGGTTGATTCAGATTGGGTCTCGACTATGCCCGTGAGTGCATTGGATTGTGCCAAAGTACCAAAGTTTTCTGGAGGAAATGAGTAACTGTACAACTTGCAGATGAATTGATTGCACACCTTTCCAGTCGAATATGATAGCCCTCGGATAGAAGTTACTGGTTCCCTATGCTATATGTTAATGAATGAAGTTTGCTGATGGAAACAAGCAAGTGAGCATAATACATCTGGGTTGTGTCGTTGCGTGAAGGAGATCGCGTCATCTATTTGGCCCTCCACATCCAAATTTGTACTTTGATATACATCTTGCGTGTTCCAGAAATGTGTTCCAACGTAGTTGGCATAGTTTCCTGCTTGGAGGTAGAGTATTTCTCTCATTATGCGGTTGATGGAAACCTGAGGAGTGCAGATTGGGGTTGTCACAAATACTCATGTCACACACAGGATACAAGTCACACAGCTTAGGACCAAGTTGACAAGAAACTATCCGCAGCACGAGCTATTGCTACAGTTCTGGCAATTGTGTCATTGCCTCTATGAAAGTCGCCGATCTAGACCAGGATCTACTTCAGCTGCCAGCTTCTTGCAACTTCCTGAGGGTTTGTTGGCACATACCTCGGGGCATCATCGGACATTTCTTTCACAACATGATGGTGGTACTTACAGTTGGTCCTTGGCACCTTCCAGAGCCAATTATCTAAACGAGGATAATACCACCCTGGATGCGAACACCACGAATGGGTCTTGCCATCATTCACGGACTTAAGTCTCGGTGACTCTAATTGCTTCTTTCCCCCTCGATTGGTTCAGCTAAACCCGCCGCGGAACACAAGCCTAAGGACCTCGTGGCTTTCTTGGATGCAAGATAGGAACGTATATTGCTAGTGGCTAGTGCTCTAATGGTATGTCATGTCCATGGGTTAACAGTATAATCAGCGGTTGCTGGGGTAGATTGGGTTTGGAATTACAGTACAACGCGAAAACTGTCCAGCACTTTGCGATCTTCAGATGACAAAGGGGCATAGACCGAAACAGAACCATTTTGTTGTACGCTGTTCCGCGGATCGGGTAAAATAGGCTTCCTTGGTCCCTGTGCGGGCGAATCCAAGGAGTTAATTGGGGGCAATGGAAGCCTCGAAACTGGGTATGGTGAAGGAAGGGTATAAGGCACGCGGCCTGAGGGCAATGATAGCACGGGCGGAAGATTGGTTGGGATTGCTGGTCGGTGTGCGTAGACCAGCGCGGGCGGCGCATCGTCGTTGATCTCGCTGTCGTCGGACCCATAGGAAGGCCGATCGGGCTTTCCGCAGAGGTTCTTGTTGCTAATGAAAACGCCATTGGGCACGCGAATATTCCGAAGATAGTCGTAATGCTCGATCACCGGCAACCGTGAATAATCGGATCCCTGTTGGAGTTGTCAGGGTACGTTATGATTCTAAAATACCCGCATACCGAGAAGTAAGCGACAACGTGCCACTTCCTGATTTCACTCGTACCTGGCAGGTGGACAGTCACCGAATATGTTTGTTTCGTTAACCCGTTTGGTTTCGATGGTCGGTCTTTTCTCCTGATGGGTGGAGGAACAACTGCATTAGGATCTGATGCTCGGCTCGCACTATCAAGCGTGGCAGCAGTTCATCAGTATTCAGTTTCTAACTGAATGGACAAGCCAAAGGGCCTACCGTCGTGCAGCCTTTGCATCCCTTTCCTCCTGCGTGGTCTCAATCTTCTCTTCATAGAACAGGTAATCCCCCCTCATCCGACTCTGCGACCTGGTTTGGAGATTAGAATGGCGTATGGAGAGATTATAGCGCTGAATCGCGACCATCTGCGACCATCTGTCCAACGCAAAAGGCCTCCGTCGTCTTGAGCTTCTTCCCAGACATATACATGGCCACTCTGAAGCTGTTCCCGTTCGCTTGCCAGCAAGCGTCTCTTGATCAGCGGCAGGATATTTTGCCTCACTGCCTCGAGCACGACGTGAGCGTCGTGTGCATCTCTAATATCTTTGCAGGCGTGAGCTGTCATGCAGAGGAGACAAGCAGGAAGAACGTACGAAGGGCAGGGTGGGTCACAAATGTCGGGTTCTGAGAGTGAAGTAAAGCTGGCGCAAACGACATCCTGGTGCAGGAGACTCGAAGAACAACAAAGCTAGTTTTATATGTGGTGCGTGACAACAATGCTCACGAGGGCTCGGAGAGATGACGGAACGAAGGACTGCTACGGTAACTTCATCAATAAGATGCATGAACTTCCAAGTCTGTTTAAGCGGAGGTCTTCCAGAAGAAATGAGTTTGGCGTGGTCAGTGACAGCAGCCATGAGTGACGGTCCGGACACGTTCCACTGCTGACTTCCAGGCTTCCGGCGGTAGCGCTTATTCAGCAGCCGAAACACCGGAAACTAGCGCAAAACCGAGATTGTGGATTAGACCGACAAAATGAGGACATGAGATTGATTTCGCCAAAAACATGCTTCAACGAACGTAACCTCTCGTGTCTCGAGCCAGGATGTCGTTTCAGTTTGGAAATCTTTGCATTGTCTCTTATGCCCTCCTCTAGCATGGTATGGTAGGAAGAACTTCGGCCATCCGAGGTTTTCCCTCAGCATTCATCAATGTACCAAGCTCGTATCACCAAGATGATACATCCACGTAGAAACCATAAAGCCGTAATCGAGGCTGCAGAAGAACGAATTCTGAAAACTCTTGGCTTCTTCTCTCTTAGCCCGCACTCGCTTTCCAGGCATGAGTTATCAGAGCACATGGTCATTGATCCATGTGTTCATACCGGTACGGTAGGAGAGTTAATTTTACATTCACTGCTCAACTCAGTTTATCTCCAGACAGCGACTGACCTCAGAGAGACAAAGCCAACGATACTTTACCAGCATATCGTCTGATTTCTAATTTGATTAGAGTACGACGGGCAATTTCGACACTTAGTTGGTTTCCGGGCAAGTTCGGGGCCTCTGGAGAAGCGAACTCCACCTAGACAGATTCTGTGGCGGCGAACAACTCCATCGTGTGTAAATTCCCCGAAAATACAAACAGCCCCGTCTCTGAGCAACTGTCCCTCACATTTAATGCTACTAATCTCAACCATATGTCTTTTTTTCAGGCGCATATTCGTGCTGACGTGGGAGAGTAGTTTCTAATAAAATGCCAGCGCGATATAAATAGCGATGTAAAAATAGATAACCGCCAAAATATCCTATGAGTGAGCACATAGATGAAATCCTTCCGTCTCCGTAGTAGAAGATCATCACCTCACCGGTCCTGTTAAAAGTAAAGCCTATCTCTATCCACAAGAAGACGGGTAAAAGTGACTCCTGTTCGCTCGGACGTCATTTTTTTTAGATGTGCTAGCCCATAAAGCCACGATACTCGCGTCTTCTGTCATGATTCTTCATCTAAATTCGGTCCAGATCTGCTCGAGAAGATGGTAGAGCCGTTATTTCCTGCGTAGTTGGAGTGACTCAGGCACAATGCCTATCTAACAGGCGCAGATCGAAGATTCAAGGTGTATAATTAGGTACAAGCAGGATTGCAAGAGCCTCTCACGCTACCAAGAGAACATGCCCAATCCCACATTCTTTGCTTCTGCCGTCTTATCATCTTTTGCAAGGAGTCAGCCTTTTCAATGAGATGTCTCCTTATCAAATCCGTATGACAGCACAATCGTCAAGGTATGGACACATGGTCTGTTGGGACAAACCGTAGGGCAATATGGATTTGTGTCGTGTTCTTTCCCCACTGAACACTTATCCTTGCCGCTTTATCTCAATCCCCTTTTGGCAGAGCCTCAAAACCTCTTTACGGCCTTCAATATAAATGACCATGAACAAGAGGAATATCCTATGTACTAAGATGCATTCAAATGAGTGGCTCCCTGAGACTCCAAAAGCTTCTAGAAGCTTGAGGGTCACCGCATTCTGGCTGATTGTTACGTACAACCATGTGAATTTGCAAATGATCTGGTTAACGTCATGCACACATGCCATATGGTATGTCCATGACGTTGTTTGTGATGTTTGTGATGAGAGAAATAAAACCACTGTTGGGATTAATCGCATGGTTTGCATGAAAACCTCCGGCATGAGTATCGCCCTTGGTTACTCTTCTCTCTTATCCCTGTGATGCCCAACTCTGAAATTAACACAACCCGTGGCACTACAGTCGTCTTCCCATATAACCCATACCCCTTATAACCCATACTCTCATATAACTCGTAGAAATTTCTTTCCACCAAGTTGTTTTTGACCCATAACCCATAACTCCCTCGAACCCCGTAACCCATACGTCCTTTAAGCCAAAACCCATAGCGCCGGTTACCATGTATGGCAACAACCCATGTTGGGAGTGTAACGTGAATCGTACTGAGCAACCAACAGTAATAGTACAGTAAATGAATAAAAAATTTTCAACAACCAACTTTTGCTTCGACTATACCTGAAAGGGGTTTGCATGTCCGGAAAATACATGTGCAAAAAGACACTCCTTCAAGCTCAACTCGCACAGGGCAAGCAGATCTCCGAAGAAGAATGTTGGCTTGACAATGAAGCCAGCCTTGTTGAGGAAACCCGGGTCGGGTTATCGCTTACTTGAAAACTTCAACGCGAAGAAGTCTTGGATGATCTTGAGATGACTGGCGTGTTGCAGAGGGTAAATCGTATATCGATTGATTCTCTTCTCAATCCTGCCGAGAAACAGCGCGATGCAGATGAGTTCGACGAAGAGGACATCTTTGCAGCTCCCATGGGATCATTTGCGGCACAGGAGAACAGCAAAATCAACGGCGGTGATGATGATGATGACGACGACGACTCAGCTGGTGATCTGCCTCCGCCACACACCCAGGACCTTCTTCAAGCATCGGCTTTGTTGAATAGGTACCTTGCAATGACTGATCTCCCATTCTCTCTTCAAATGGAGCACAACCTTGTCTTATTTAATCGAGAGCTTTGCTTGAAACAAGTGGCTTCCTTGAAAGACACTCGCTTTGATGATTGCTTCACACGCAAAAGTGTTCCCTATTCACTACTCTCTTGCTTCCATACTGTGGAATAGCTCTTATAGCTTCTAGATAATGATCGAGTAATTTCTCTTTAATTTTCGCAATATATTTTTCGAACTCCCTTATAAGCCATACTCTCTCCTAGCCCGTAGGTCGGCCATGTCACCAATGCTATGGGTTGTGAGGGAGTCGACTGTATTTCATTTCAAAGAAGCAGTGATCACGGGATACAACTTCCTGGCTCGATGCCATGAGGGATCCTTCAAGCTTCAAGCTTCAAGCCTTCAGGCCACCAGAAGCATCATTAATATCGGATGTTAGTGCATATAGATTACTTCTTCCGACCGAAATTTTGGCATCAGAAATTTATTCCATCCCATTGTCTAGTGTATAACGTATAACAACGGTATATGCTTACTTAGGTATATTTATGTACATGAGTGTCAATTATTGGCCGAAATTGAGATCAAGGATAATAGATCACCAACATGTGGTGAGAATGAGTTCAGAGCGTTGTAGGCTCAGTACTATCAGGCTTGAACCGCAACCGGGCAATCAGCACAGTATCCCAATCTCCCCCATGAGACGAAACCTTGCTTGCTGATTGGCGAGAGGACTCATCCGGTGCATCTATCGAAGGTCCAGCCCCCTCCCACTCCGAATCGGTAGTGAACATGCCCCAAGGCTGACCCGCTTTCGGAGAAGCGAATACATTAAAGTGCGCCTGTCAACATTCCATCAGTATGCAGGGAAGGCAGAGAAAACAAAGCATGGACACTCACATGCCCTTCGGGATGATTGTGACTGACAAAGAGGGCGTATTTTGGTGCTCGAAGGGTGCCAACGACTGATTTATATAAAGCAAAACAAATTAATACTTTCAACCCCGTAGAAGTTTCGAAGAAAAACAACACCCACCAAGGAAGAGGTCTTCCCGCTGGATCTGATGCTGAGCACCGTAGATCTTCAGTATGGCATCGACATTTGACTTAAACCATTGCTTGGGAGCATCAAGTTTTCCTTCTGCTTCGGATATCATGTAGCGATATTCCGTCGTCTCGACACATAGGAACGCGGCCTTATGACCGGCTTTAAGTGGGAACGTGTATCGACGGCTCACGGCTTGACTGAACCATATTAAACCCACCGGTTAATTAAGCATTTGAAGTATGTGACCTACGGGAAAATACCATCGTGCTTGTTCTTGGGAGTTAGCAGACCCATGATGGTATCAATCAAGTTGTTCCTTTTCGATACTCGCTGACTGCCATTTGTCACACGGCCGTATCCAGCGATGGAGGGTATAGCCCGGACAGCTTCCAGTGTGGACTTGTTTGGGTGAAATGCGTTGAACAGCGTAATGAACGCGCCGCGAGGCTTAGACAAATAGCCAACAGCTCCCAGGTCGACAGGAGATGGATCCCATAAAGGAAGAACGACTACGAGCAATGGGTTTTAGGTGGATAAACGACAGAAAAAGGCCGGACTCACGTGAAGGATGATGTTCGTGCGTGAGCATTAACCGATACCTTCTTTCGTTTTTGATCTGGGCTATGATGTCGTCCTCAGGCGGAGGGGAATTGTAACCACCGAAAGGGAGCACAGGGACTTTCTTGCTGTCTCCAGATTCATCTGAGGAAGCTGATGTGGCCATCGAGGTCTGTTTGCTGGGAGTAGGAGTAAAGAAGAACGGTTCAGGAAATTTGATCTGGGGAGTCGGCACAGAGGTTTCCTTGTGGCCCATTCCGTCAGAAGGAGGTATATTTGCATCGAAATTCGCTTGAAGAGCCGCATGAGCGATGTGAGCCAGCTTCAGGGTGGGATCTACTCACGGGATATTGTTCCAGGAGGTAGTTGAACTGGTCTTATGTCAGGCGAATAATTTCTGTCAGCCTCATTCTCGAGTTCGGGGAGTTCGACAAGCCGAGGCGAGTTCACATCATCGAACAACTCTCCTGCAGACTTGCGGATGCTCTTCGCACGGGGTACGATCTGAGAAAACGATGGTCGCTGTGTAGGGTCCTTGTCCCAACAGGCTCGCACCAGGTCCTGGAGTGCAGGTGTCGCATATTTCGACTCGAGAGGCAGAGGCGGGCGATCGTTTTCATCTAGATGGGGTGCGGGAACATTAGAAGCTTATAGAAAATTGAATCATTGTAAACAAATACCTAAAACGAGGCGGCGAATGGCGGCGTCATCTGCATATGGCCAGGGCACATTGCCCCAGTTCAAAATCTCCACGCAACAGATGGCATATGAGTAGACGTCCATCTCCTTGGTCAGATGAGATGTTCCTCGCATCAATTCGGGTGCTTGCCAGCGAAGAGTGCCATCTGCACACAAGGTAGTCAGCGGTTATCAGAAAAAAGATCAGGAAACACTACTAACGAGGGGGTGGAGCACCACTGAGGTTGAATGCTTCCGACCTCATCTCACTTTGACCGAAATCAGAAATCACACAGCGGAGGTTGTCGTCTACGAGAACATTTGCAGCCTAGGATAACCTCGTTGAGTTGTGAACGAAGATAACAAGGATAATGCCCACCTTGAGATCACCGTGATGCACATTCTGGCTATGCAAATATTCCATCCCTTTCGCAATCTCATAGATAAATCGGTGCAGATCTCGGCTCCTTTGATATCCAGTATCCTTAACAGGAGATTTAACCCTCGGGTGAGTGAGTTGGTTCTGGTTCACTCCCGGCCAAATAGGGAAGGTTGCCGTTCGCTCTACTCTTGTGATGCCAGCCGAAGGGGGCAAGCCTACGTTCGAGTGGTGCGGGCTTTTCCCCGAGCCAAAAGAAGACCCGGAAGACCTATTCCGACTATTTGTCCTTCTCAAGAAGTCAACAAGACTACCATTCTTCTCGTATGGACTGACGAAGAACCAAGGTGGATCGCCCGTTGTGCTACTGGCACCGTAGAGTTCCAAGACGTTGGGGTGCTTGAGCGTTTTCCATATGGCGACCTCTCGCTTGAATAGCTCACGCGGAGTGGTGTCCGCAAGGACCTTGATTGCCACCGTGCGGCCACGCCAGGTCCCTCTATAGACATCGGAAAAGAAGCCTATGCCTATCTTTTGATCACGGTCAACCTCAAATCTAAGATTGTCAGGCGATTAGCAAGCATCACTCAAGATTGGGCTCATCAGCTTACTTTGTAATGGTCCAACTTGGCAAATTCGTCTCGATACCACGGCTCATTCTTCGAAGCGCATCTATACCACTCTCCAAAAACTCTCTGTCCAGGGTATCCCTCTTGTTCCCTGTCCCAACGCTCCCACTCGAGCTACTCGTACTATCGAAAGTCGAAACACGCTGTGGACCTGTAGCAACCCTGTCGCCCCCTTTCATACTGAGCCTCCGTAACAAAGGTGTGGGCTGAGCAGCCATGACCGGGCTTTCGGACTCCCGCTCCCTCTCGATGACACGTTCAAGTGCCCTTTGGAGAGTCTTTATAGCTTCTGGCATCTCCTGCCGCTTGATTTGGAGGATCTCGAGCATTTCAACATCACTAGCGGTTTGAAGAGCTAGGCGCATAAGTTGACGCAAGGCTTCAGTGTCCCGAACAAAATCGGCAGCATTTTGTGCTGAGTGGATAGAATCAAGGGCTGCACGAAGTTGCTCTGCAGATAGCTGAGTAGAATCCGCAGGCGGGGCCACAGGTGCCTGGGGAGTGATTAACATCACCCTGCATAACGCATATGCACAATCGCCTTCATACCTTGGGCGGAATATGTTGAGGACTTTGGGGCGGAGAGTTGGCGACTGGTTGGTCAATACCAGTGAGCATTAGCGCGTTTTCGGGACCTTGCTGCTGCTTTTGAGCAAGCATCGCCGAAAGGATTGCCTGTGTCTCGGCCTGTCGCCTTTTCTCTGACTCTTGGGTCTGCTTAAGGATACGTATAGAAACAGAAAGCTGTCGGAACCATAAGTAACACGATCCTAAAGGTCAAGCGAGCAATAAGTACATTGAACATATCGAGAGCCGCTCGTATATCTGCATCACACCCAGCAAAGTCGCGCATGATCTCGTCACGTTTCAGGTAACGTTTGATAAACGGCCTGGTGGCTTCTTTACGCAGAACCTTACGAACGTTTTCAAAAGCGCTGAGGTGCATTGGCTTTAGTGCGACAAAAAACTCATTAAGGTCACCTACTCTTCCAATTTGTTGATTGGGGCTTGAAGCTCTTGGGTCACCGAATCACCCGACTCGTGGACTTCTTGATGAACTGCAATGAGAGTTTCTGCACATCGTTCCGTAAGGCGCAGGCAAGTAGATGAATTCGTCTACACAAGAGTGAGGGTCAATCGAGAGAATAACAATGAACTTCCACTCACGTCAATACATTCCATAGCATCCCAGATTTGAAGTAGTGTCTTCGCAGCGGCTGAGAGACCAGGAATTGGTGCCAAGTCGAGGAAGTCGGTCCCAGTGAGCAGTAGTTCATGAACAACATCTGATGTGGTGCCGAGAACGGACTTGGTGGCGACAGCTACGCGCTAAGGGGAACGACGCGTCAAATAAGGCGAAGAGAATTGAAATGAAAGGGACAAGTTCAGCATGACAAGTTGGACGCCGACCCAATTCTGGTCACATCACGACCTGATCAATCATCCATCCACCACCCCAAGTCCAACGACTACCGATAGCGCGACTAGAAAACTCACCTCTCTTGTATGCAGCCGCGCTTCCTTTTCTTCTGGCGACATATGCCTCCGTCGTCTCGGAAAATCCTGCCATGACTTGGAAGCTCCCTCTCCCCACCAGGACGCAGATGGGGAAGCGTCCACCCCTCGGCCGGAAGGCGGAGTCTCCGTTTCATTGACTTTCTTTCGCCATACATTTTCGTCGATGCGCCCAGATGGTGACCTGGATCGTGTTCTGTGCATAAAACTAAACAGCCGACCCTCTTGATGATCTGGAAGCGGTATAGCCGTCGATGCAGGGCTCGATGTCACTCTTAGCAACGGCCCGGAACCCGATGAGGGTTGGTTACGAGGAGACGAGGCGACAATGCCTCTTACACGACCCGGAGAGTCAGGAAATCCCTCCAAGTCATTCTCTAACTCCGGGAGAGGAAGTGGTGCCTTCTTTGGTGTATTAGCCGGGTTGAGAGGCGAGGATACACGAGGAGTAGCCGATGATGAAGATTCTTCCGACGACGATGAGGGCGGGGTCAGAGACATTGAGGGTGTGGTAGGTGTAGGTGACATGTTTGGGTAGGGTGAGAAACGATGCAAGTAGAACAGTCTTTATATCAGCGATGAAATCCCCATTCATCAGCACGGCGCAGCGCTGTTGAGTTCTACGGAGGCGCTCAAAGTGAGGGCGTGAGAAGGTCAGATGACAATGTGCACTAACAGCAACACGTATAAATGTGTATGGCTGTGGGCGCCTTCTGTCCTTTGTTAACTGTTGGGATACTGTTGTTGTTCCGATTGACCAAAGTCCGAGAAGAGTGCAGGTCCGCTCTGATCAGATCTGTTCTTCTATTCCTATCCGTTCCAGAACAGCCTCCCCGAACTATACTCATGGATCGGCCGGAGGTCCATCGAGTAACGAGGATTCAGGCCTGCGCTACACTAGAAACAAGGCATTTTGATTCCAGAGTTTCGTGAATGATCAGACGCACGTTTCCACGACCCGATGTTCTTCCCAGTCTTTCATTTCCCTATGCGCAGGAGCCAAAGACCTGATGTGGATCTCGATCAATGATTTGGAACACGAGCCAGAAATTTGCACCAGCACCCAGCTGTTTTGGGTAGTATTCGTGTTGACTGGATGGCTTCGTAGACCCTTCCATTACACAATATACGCTTTTGTTGAAGGTACTGAGCAGCTGAAGGACACCTAACTGGGACACATGCTACATCCTCACAGACCAAAAATACATCAGAATGGAACGGATCAAACAACTTCGAGGATTATCGATTATGTAGCCGCTAACTTCCATTAGGAAAAGTACCAAAGGGGCAGTCGATCACTGGCAGACCGAAGCCCAAAACACCTCAACTCGCACGCGTCGAGTGACTCGGTGTCGGCTCACCCCACTGAGTAGCCATGTCCTGGTTGCTGGCCGCTCCAAGTGAGGGGGCACGGCCTGGGGTCGCTGACTCCTTTGAGAATCTTGCGGCCCCACGGGTTTCCAAAGTATCGCCTCTTTACAACGCAGCGCTGCCAATAAGTTAAGTACCTTCCCCGCAGCTAATTTGCTAATATGGAGGGTGTTGCTTTTTGGCATTCACAAGCATTCAAACTCCCTAGCTGGATTCCCACCTAGAGAAAATAGCATTGTGATCGACGGCACAAAAGCGTTCGGCCACGAGTCTGAGTCCAAATAATTATAGTGCGAGTCCAAATGGGATTAAGACGGTCATTCGAGCAGGTACTTACAACCGTGTCTGAGTCCCTTCGTCCGCTACTAGTCAACTGCTAACAACTCCAGAATGTGGGTCATTCGCGGTGCCGGCGCGTAAGTTTTGGAAAAATGTAGGACCATTCTTCTCCTGAAACGTACCTCGGACAGAAACAGGAACTTAGGTATCCCTACACACCAATTTATTAAATTTCAAGTCTCAAGCCTTAGTCTTCAACTTCAGCCCCAGGTTTCAAAACACCATAACCAAATAAACCCAAGCCGATGACGTGTCCGTAACATTTTCCGCCCAGTGCTACTCTTCCACCTACTCCAAGCACCACCTCGTCCATGCCCTGCCGACACCAATAGCTTGTTTCGTTCCCCAAGTCATATTCATGGGACTAATGCTCTGAAAATTCCCCATTTGGCTTGTCCGAACGCTGGTCAGTCATCGCCCACCACCGCCCACTCGTTTGTCTGCGGAACCCTTCAGTCGTTGACTGGGCGTAAATAGCAGGTAGGAACACATGCATAGTATCTATCAAGGCGCCCTCCCCGCATAACTGTAACTTTCTTTGGTTGGTGTTTCACAAACATGAAGGGCTGGCAGTTCCGAATGTTAGATTTCCGCACCCGGTCCTTACTTTTTCCCCAGTAGGCCGCTTTGGATTGTACTTCATCCAAGGCCGAACATTACCTGACTCCAAGTCAATCAGATGCACCGCCCTTCTTCCAGCAAACTCCATCGCTGATTCAGACAACAATGATAGGTTATTCCGCAGCAAGTATTCTCTGTCTACGAATCATCAACTTCCATGGTCTTGTTTAGTGCAGAAGTCAACGTTAAAAAATCGAATGACGGCTTTGTGCAAATGCAATGGTATTTCAGGAGCCATTGAGGTCACAGTTGACCGGTAATGACAAGGGGTTGACCGACTGACGCATTGATGTCCTTAGCCAAGTATAACTTGTATCACCGCCCCACACGACTCCAGGCTTGACTGCGGTTTGGGAACCCTCCTACAGATACATTCCCGTAATGTCCAACATTATGAGTTTTTCGGGTAATTCGGACAGGCGCTGTGAGCATTTGAATTCCCTCATGACAGAATTGACATAGGCTTGTTATTATGGCAAATGCTGGTTGTTCCCCGAAATATAATGGCCCAGCGCTCCTGCCAATGCGCAGTTATGATTGATATGCTGACAAGTGTAGCATACCGACACCGTCATTATCTCACCAACATGACTGCCGGCGAAGTTCCAGTCCCTATTACTGCGCCTCCTGCCTAACACGTTGCTACGCAAAGCTACCAGGCTTAACAGCGTATTACGATGGACAAAGCTATGTCACCTCCTGAGTCCCAGGAATAGGCACTACCCACATGCTTTGGTGAGTCTTACCACCCTTGACTGGTGTAACTACGGGGTATTGCTCGGCCACTCGGGAATGCAGCTGGTTGCATCGCTGGTGTAACTTGTCTAGTCATCCGGATTACCTCTTCCGCTCTTTAACAACCAACCGACTCAATTGACTCAATTGACTTTGAACTGCGTTAGCACTGCCACCGTCCCTCCCCCCCGTTTTCATTTAGCTTCCACGACTCGTATCTCCACTGGGCTGACACCGGCACTTCGACCCCCCCCCCCCCGACCCATCTTGCACTTAATCCACAAGTCGCCTGGACCACAAATTTCCTGCTAAACTTGACCCGCAGCCCTCCACAAAGTCTATTATGAGTGCGAACTACCTAACAAGACATTCAGTCAGTCAGCCACCTGCTTCCAATCTAACGTAGGCCGACTCTCCCAAAAATCCGTTCCCACTCAAAAAACTACCGCCCAGCAATTTCTCTGCCCGTACGGAGCTTATCGACAAACCCTTTTCAGCATAAGTTCATCCGTGTTGTGTTGTCTCCATCGCTGTGTGTGAACTATGCGCATCCCTATCAGCTCAATGACTGTGCGCAGCCCATGACTGGATGATATTTCTCGGCCTGCCATTTTTGTTCTGCCTCAGTCCTCTCTGTCACAACAAGCACCTTTGATATTAGTCTATACGATTCGGGCCCAAGCCCAAGTCCTAAAGCCTAAGATCCAAAGTCCCATTCTCGATTGTTCTTTCCCGGACTTTCAGTGAATGCTGTGTGCAGTTCTGTATCCAGCCTCATACAAGTGCTCACTGTTTACACATTACCCATATACGTATCATCTATCCACACCGTGCATGACACTTTTTTTGTCATGCAACTCCCGGAGTATCAAACTAATCTCCGACAAACTAACACATAAGAATTACACATCCAACTCACACTCAGAGAGAAAAAACCATTCATATACACAACAATAGCACCCTCAACACAGGCCACCTGTAAAAAAGCAATGTTCCTTTCCAAAAGTTTATCTTTTCACACTCAAGGCCCAAAAGTATCCACATTTATCAGCCCACAGTCCCATCTCAACCTCGAGTCAGCCCAGGTGGACTCCTAGGTTGCACAGGTGTAGGTGAAGGGGACGTAGGCGGAGGTGTCCTCTTCGGCGTTGGAGAAAGAGGTGGTGGTGGTGGTGCAGGAGGTGCAGGTGTAGGTGAAGGTGAAGGTGCAGAAGGTGAGGGTGGGGCTAGTGAAGGGCTTCTTGATCGCAACGGTTGTGGCGGCAATGACACTAGGGAACGTGAAGGAGACCCAGCAGAAGGATGTGAAAGAGTACGAGGTGAAGGAGGACCTGAAGGTAAAAGTGGAGGTGTGGGCGGAGGAATGTCGGCATACGAATACTCCTCATTGGCACCACCATCATCGACAGCATCGTTATTATGACGATGGTGGGTGGGTGGGTCTGTATGCGTAGTGCTGAGAATATCTAATCGTGAAAGGGGGTGTGAATGGTCTGTTAAAGGCGGCAACGTCGAAATGCGGTTTGTCGAAGCTCCATCAACATTCGAAGATGATGTCGGAGGTGAAGTAATGGAAACATCATAAGGGGGTGGTTCTTGTTCAACAATATCCACACTTGACCTTGCAGTTCGAGGCGATTGCGGGGGTAACGGCCGTAGATGCTGCTGGCTCGAAGGCAACACCGTCGTCCCGGGGAAGAACCTCGGCACAAAGGGTGCAGGTCCCTCCATCTGGATCACACCACCACTATCGATCCTATTCAGGTTTGTATTGGGTGAATCCTCGGAAGCATCGGTATGGAGCGATGACGACGACGACGAAGAAGTAGAAGAGGAAGAACTGGATGATGAGATTCTTCGTGCACGAATACGGGGTCTTGGACTCCCTCCAGGGGAGCGTGATTCTTCAAGGTCGCGAAGCTTGGCGAGACGGCGACGGCGGATGATGCTGAGTGCTACCGTTAGGGAGGCAATAGCGAGGACGCCGACGACACTGCCGACGGTTGCTGCGAATGTTGTAACGCTGTGTTTCTTCTTCGAGGCATCGGTGGTGGGTCTACCGAAGTGAGTGTGAGTTGAATGAACGCGGAGCAAAGAGAAGCGCGGAAAGATGCATGGATTGGTTCGGGAGAGTAACAAAGAACGGGGGGGGGAGCATGTCAATCAGTTGTTTAGTCGAGGAAAGGGCACGAGGAGGTGGGATTATCGGGATGAAATTTGTCCGAAGATGATGGATCGAAGGACTTACGAAGCTTCTTCTGCTCTTGGCCCGAGGGTCGCGCGTAGAGCGCTAGCTGGCGGGGTGATTGTTGGTATCGTAGGGAGATAGTATGCAGAAGCGTTGTGTCGAGTGGGGCGTGTGTAGACAAGGTGACGCAAAAGAAATGATGTGCTTGGCGAAATCGTCACCACAAGTTCGTGTTCATGGTCATCTGAGAGGCCAGTGTGAGAGAATATCGGTTCATTCATGGAACACGACAAAGATCCTTCTGTGTCTCCGGTAGTGGCAATCGAGGCTGGCGATTGTTCACCGTCGATGGTGAACGCGACACCTGGTGTCGACAAGGCATTTATTGGGGACAAGAATAGAGTGGCACCAAATAGGTACACAGCAGAACCTGGAAAACCAAAAAAGACATTTGAGCAGCGGCCTAAGAGAGGCAATACCTCGGTGTTAAAGCAACGAAGGAAATATTCACCAGTAAATCTGAACTGGAGAGTCATTGGCCAAAACAGACTCTCAGAGAGACCCTGCGCCATAGCATCCGACTCAGGGCTTTCGCCTCCCATTCGTCGATAAGGCATTGACGATCGAGCTCGTGTTGGCGAACTATCGTCTTCGCTGGCGGAATCGGGGTGAGTAGACCGAGCCGTCCTGGTTGGTTCCTCTCCTCCCTCTCCTGAAGAGTTTGAAAGTGCAATGTGATATGTTGCGCCTGGGCTGGGGATGCAGACTTTGTGCTGGAATTGAGTTTCGCCGTCAGTACTGGCTGTGATCAAAGTCCAGGACGTTGGAGGCGAGTAAAGTATAGATGGATGAGTGTCGTTGATCGTTACATTGCACTGGGAGGTCGCGGAGACAAAAGAAGCAGAGGCAAGTAGAATGGGGAAGGAAAGGCGTATCGAGTTGAGCATTGTGCGCTCATGGTGAGTGAGTCTGGATTCACTCGCTCAGTTAGAAAGAGAAAGAGAGGGAACGCGACGAGGAACACACCTCATAACGTGGTAAATGGAGGAAAGTGGGAGAGAAATAGACCACAGTATGGATATAGAGAGAAGGCGTGGACAGGGCCATTGAGGGATATGATATGTTGTGAAATTCTTCGCTAAAGTCTCGGTACATAAGGAGCGGAAAGCGCGGCCCGTCAGCAAAAGTTGATTAGTTGATTGTTCAGAACTTGAGCGCCTGAGTCTCACGAAGGGATAGACGCTCAAAATCAAGCGCGCATATCTTGATTACGCTCATCAACCTGGCATGGCCCTGCAGCGATACGCAACAGCAGTGGATGGCACAATTCCCATCCAGGCTCTCCTCTACACAGACGAGCAACTCCTCGCATCCCAAGATGGCGTGGGCATCTACGACGGGTACGTAAACCCTCTTACTACACCATCCCACAAACCAGATAACAACACTCCCAGTCTCCAGAAGTCTCCCCCTCACCAGGCCGGCACTGTCCACGCAACATCCCACCGGCTCTTCTACATAGACACCAAGGATCCAGAATATGCGTCCTTCTCACTCGATCTGGCATATGTGACTCAGAGCGATTACTACGCTGGTCTCTTCACCTCGTCACCCAAGGTCACTCTGTACCTTGTCGGCAAAGCTGCGAATGCAAGCGCCACTTCGTCAAGCGCCACTCTCGACGTTCCTAGTGTATCTGGTACTGTGGATGGTGGGACATGGGAATGTGGAGTGTGCGCATACAAGAACCGTAGTCCCCCAGGACATAGCCCATCTTCCACACAGGTTTGTGAACTCTGTGGCGTTCCCCGACCAACTACGGCCACGTCCACCTCTGAACAACCACGCTCCTCTCCTTTGTCTACCTCCCTCCCCTCGGGCCCTACCCACAGGTTCAAACCAACCACAACATCCTCTTCATCTCCATCAACACCTCCCCCATCCCAATCTCGCAGACAGAGCTCAATCCCATGCCCCGCATGTACGTTCCTTAACCACCCGTCCCTTCGTGAATGCGAAATCTGTGGAACAAAGCTTCCTGCCCTAATGCTCGTCCCGGAGAGGACAAAATCTGCCCCTGCCACGCGATCTACTTCACCTGAACTTGGTGACGACGACGATAATACAAATGGAGGCGATAGGAAGATAATGAAAATCAGCTTCAGAAAGGGAGGCGATAAGTCATTTTATACAGTGCTCAAACGCAGTCTGAAGAGTAAAGCTTGGGAGGTGCGTCCTCATCCGTCGTTCATTTACATATCTCTAATTCCAGACACAGAGTCGAGCAACGCAGCTGTACAAGTCTAGCACCGTCGCAAAACCAGAGAACCACAACACGATCACTCGAAGTGGCATTAGTAAATCCACCTTCCTTTCCAATAGGTTACCTTCGCTTACACGACTTCGGCCACAGCTGGAATCCTACGAACAGTAGAAACCTCCGCCCAAGGACGCGACTCCGACCTCAAGAACGCCCTCCAAGACCTCGAAGCCCTCATGATCAAAGCACGAGATATGGTTCACCTCGCAGGAGAGCTAAACGAAAAGCTCACCGCTGCCACATCTTCCACTTCCCCACCCACTTCGAACCCTACAACACCCTCATCCTCCTCACTTGCTCTGAACACCACTACCCCGCGCGAGTTACCAGAAGAAGCAACCTTTATTCGATCTTCACTTTCTCAGTTGGGATTACAGATGACGAATGTACCAGTGACGAATGATATGATTAAAGACGAGGACAAGTGGATTAGTGAGCTCGCGAAGGAGTTGGCGGGGGTATTGAAGGGGATGATGAAAGATCGTGGTATCGTTGCCTTGGATGAGGTCTGGGGCGGGTGGAATCGTGCTAGAGGTGTCGGTAAGTCTAGATCTTATATCCCTACTCCCTGCTCTCCACCTTCATATATTCCGTAATTACTCGCTACTATGCCAACAAACCCACTAACTCCGAATCACACAGCCCTCCTCCCACCAACGACCTTCCTCCAAGTAATCCCCCACCTCCCACAGCACACCTCTCCCCCAATCCACAAACGTACATTCAAATCCGGGCTCTCAGTCCTGCACACACCACCGTACTCGCAACACGCGTTCTCAGACAGACTCACAGTGCATCTAACCACAGATGGACCAAAGACAACAATGGAAGTGGCAATGATAGAGGGTATCACGGTTGCACTTGCGAAAGAGATGATTGACGATGCGGAGATGAGAGGGGATGTTGTCAGGGCTGATGCAGAGTGTGTTATTGTTGATGGAGGTGGTGTCGGATTGGGTGTAGGCGAGGCGGGCGTGAGGTGGTGGCCTAATGTGTTTGTTGGATACGTTTGGGATGGGCAGGTGTTTGGCGACGACGCTTAGGTAGTTGTGAGTTGGGTATTGTCAGGGATATGCGTATATGCATTTAGGTATTAATGTATTCGGGGGTTAGACAATTGACCCAGCAGCGGAAGCGATCGATCGTTCGCGAGAAGGTTTAATCTCCACAGGCAGCCCAGCATCCTTCCACGCCTTATAACCACCAATGATATCCGTCGCATTGAGCAGACCTAACTGTTGTAATGAATATGCAGCCAAACTGTAATACCATCGAATATTTAGCAATACATCAACAACTGAAATTAAGAATCAACACTCGCCTGGAAGTATACCCCTCCTGACAAAACACAATAACCCTCAAATCATACCTATCCGCAATATCCAACCGCGCCTCACACCGCGGGTCAAACCTCCACTCCAAAACATTTCTCTCAACAACCAGCGCACCCTTGATACCACCCCACTCATCCCTCTGCGCCTGCGGTCGTATATCTACCAATACAGTCGGTACATCCATCACATTATTTCGCAACTCCGTTAACGCCTGATGTGGGGTGATACGCTGCAGCCGTGCACGTGCTTCCTTGAGCATGGTATCAATGGATTTCGAGCCTGAAGGAGGTTGCATTGGGTCGAGTGGTGCCCGCGCGGCGTTGAGTAAGATAGTATGAAGGATATCAGAATCGAATGAGGTCTCGTTGAGGTTTTTGATTAATGCAATCCATTCTTTTTGTGTTGCTAATCCTAGACCTTCAGGGCTGTCAGGGTCGGATGGGGAAGAAGACGTGAATCCGGATTGGGTGATTCGGTTGAGGAATTTCGAAGAGCAGAGTGTGATGGCTCGGGAGGTGATGTGTTGGGAGGAGGAAGTTATGTACAGTAGACCTGGGGTATTAGTGCTTGTGCTACTTGTGATGATGAGGAAGAGGTAGGGTGTGGAGGAGAGGGTGAAGGAAGATGTGAGAGAGGATGCGATGAGGTGGGTGAAGGGTATATCGTCTGGTTTGGAAGCGGATGAGGCGTCGGCGACTCCGATGCGAACTCCTGGTGACATAATTGGTAAGTAGGAATGATATGAGGGTTTGTTGATATAGACGTACGTACCGTCAGTCAAACTGGATTTCGAAACTGCCCTAAACGCAATTTCGCTCGCGACCTGACTCCGCACTGAATCTAACGTTCGTCTCGGCGGTACATCGGCAGGAATGAGGAGGGCTTGGGCAGGCTGCGACGTGCTCCAGGTTTTGTGTGTTCCCGAAGAATTCGATTCTTGATTCGAGACACCTTCCGAGTAGTTTTGGTGACTGGCACTCGGATTAATTCCTACTGGTAATTCCGAATGACTACTTATTGATTGAGACTTTCCAGGACTTTGGACTTGGTCCGGGTGAGAGACGCTTTCGCGATTCCGGCGTCGTAACGTTGGGATCCTGCGCGGTGGTGGGGATGGTGACGTCAATGAAGGCGTGTCAGTGTCTGGACCTAGGTTCACATTGATCATAATGCCTTCAGGACGTGGAGATTCATGGCTCGGTATTGAACGTTGAGTCGAGCCTAGAGGTGACGTGTTTTTCGATCCTCCATTGTGGCCAAGTCGGGGTGACTGAGTTTTAGGTGATAGTTGCATAGTGTGAGACGGTGTTTCGTGGTATTGCCATGGTTGGCCAGGATTGGATGGAGGTAGTGACGACGTCTTAACTGAAGGAGGTACATCGAATTCGCGCGAGCCTTTTGGTTGTGCCTGGTTTAAAGAGGCATAAGATAATGGCGTCGCTGTGGTTTCATGAAGCTCAGGTGATGGTGTGCTGGTGAGCTGTGATGGATAGAGTGGGTTGGGAGCAGGAGGAGACATTCTTCTCATGTCATTACTGTGTGAACGCTGCGATGCTGACGATTGTGACTTGGTGAGTCTCTGTGAACCAGATGGCTGTGATGGTTCCCGTTGGGATGTCGCTGGAGACAATGAAGCATCAGATAGACGGGGTTGGTGGTCAGCTCCTGTCCGTGACGAGCTTACAACTGGCTGAGGACTTTTCGAAGTTGGGATGTATTCTCCCGACGAAATTGGACGTGAACGCTCGTCGCTACGCATAATCTCTTCCATCACCTGTTCGAACCCCTTCTCTGCAATCGTTCTTTTCCGCATCAGCTCTGGGGACATTGCAGTAGAGGCTATAGAGCCCGGAGAGGGCGGAAGATCTTCGAATTCAGGAATCGGTGGTCGCGAGATGGGTACTCTGGAATCGGCACGCGGTACGGCCCCTGGTGACTGAGGTGGAAGTTCGGCGAGGACGGGACTTGACACATTCCTTGAATGATGGACTGGTGCTGCGCCTTCCTGGGTCAGCTCTGGCGGCATTGTGTTCGAACGCATCGTACTGGGAACGCTCTTATAATGTTCCTCCTGTACCTGTCGCCCTTGGGTTTGCGGTGGGCTCTGTGTGCTATGACGACGTCTCCTCGTTAATGATGCTGCTCTGGAGATGGATTCTATCGTGCTTGGGGCATTTCCTTCGCGCCCTTCTGCTGGTCGTGACTGGATCGGAGGTTTGGGAATTGTTGTGGGCGACATACGTCTCAAAGAGGGAGTCATCTGCGAATTTGGAAGTGGAAGCACAATCATAGGTTGCGCAGAAAGCGACCCACTGTGTGGGGTCATAGGGAGGATAAAGTACTGTGGTGGTGATGACTGGATGGATTGATATGCCGGCGCAGGCGAGGTTGGCGATGACCTTGGCTCGCTTTCCCGCTGAGTTCTTGTAATGGATTGTTGCGAACGGATGGACATGGAATTTCTGGTATCACTCGTCGGTCAGAGTTGGGTGTGAAACGGAAATCGCTTCAAGTTGGTGTTCAATGCCTGATTGTTTTCCTAACTTATGCTGTACACTCGCCCAATGATGGTGACATTGTTTATCACACAGGACTGAAACAAACAATGCTCTCCAACACGAGTTCTCCATAGTGCAACAGTGATACATCCTGATAGCTGTACTCTGAAACGACTTTTCCCGGAGTTCCCTTAAACACGCTCCTCCATCCAAAGGTCATTCAAATGCCAAGTTATGCGCCCAATTCTGGCAACGCTTTACTCTCTGGGATTTATCAAGTATACCGAATCCAGTACATAATCCAGCCTCGTGCAGGACGTCGCTGAATCGTGTCTCTCCCCCTTTCTCCAATCGCCTCTCGTAAATACCTATTTATATACAATGTTACTGCAAGTGAAATTTTCGTGCCGAGATACGAATGTGTGTTTTCTCCCAGGGGTGATAATAATGGAGTACATTGAGATCATGTATTTCTGATCCTGCTCCAACCGCCAAGGACCAGCTCCTTCAGGAAGGAGTTCATAGCAACATATAGTAACTAGTGCCCGTTTCGTCAAACTCTTCAGCCTCCCTCCCCCAAGCTCTACTGTCGTAATTTAGAGGGGAGAACTGCAACTTCCAAGAACATACTCAATATGCACTTCCCGAGTCAAGAGAAAATGCTTGCGAAAGCGGCCGAGTCGGTTCGGACGAGAGACAATGCGCAAGGTCAGCCTGAACCATCTACCTCTCAGGTAAAAACTACGTCCTGTCTTCTATGGGCCAATTTGGAGCTAACGTCATTTCCTTCATTTTCCGTCTCTTCATTAAAACACAGGGTGTCCCTGACACACCGATCCTGGGACAGGAACAGGCGCCGTTGCACTTAGAACCTTCTCCTGGTGCAACCCGTGTGCCCACACCACCGCCGCAGTACGAAGAAGTACCATCCAACCTCAATGTCGACTTTAATCGAGACCCCGAAGTCGCATCATTAGTCTATCAGCCTCCCACACGGCCCACCAATGGGCCGTCCACGCCACCCGCCCGCGGGCCACCGGGAAATGATGGATATCCCACACCACCAACCCAAGAACACCATCATCCCAAGGAAGTAAACAACAATACCCGAAAGAAGCGATTCTGGCGAGCCAGGAGGAGGATCATGCTCTTCGTCTTGTTTGCCAATATATTCATCTTTGTTGCAGTGTTGGGTGGCGTGCTAGGCAGAGGCAAGTCGAGCGGGGGCACTGGGGGGTCTCCAGATCGTAGCTCTAGTTCGACCCGCCCCTCCCCTCAGTCGTCTAGGCAACCCACTGCAACTAATACACAACGTCCGAATGGAAGTAGCTCCGGAACGAGACCTACCGCAACGGCTGGAAACAATAGTGGCGGCCAGGGCAGTCCTGCGACAAAAACAATTGCAGGTAGTTGATCGCCCACAACAGGACCATGGATGAGGTTAGCACCTTTTCTGCCACTGGAGATGGAGAGTTTCGTTCATGTCGGAATCCTGATGCCAGTCATTGGACAGTCAATGGGAAACTTCGCATTCCTACTCGTGATTTTCACCTTTTCCCTTCAGACTTTTTGTAATTATATACCCTAGTGTCTCAGTTACATAATAAGTGTCTTGGTTCTTATCAGTGATCTGACCAGGCTGATGATTGAGGGAACCATGGACAGTCCCTTGCAAAAACAAGGTATCAACTTAGGCACTCATTGAGTGAACAGTACAGTATGAATCCCCACATTATATAAGCCAAAATGGTATTTATTCTGAGGTCATCTGCAGTTGCAAAGCACCCAAAGCCTGAAGACCCTGGAGGCTTAATCACACCTATTACATGCATTTCCAAATTGGAATGTAATTGATTTGTTTTATGACATCCTGCTTTGTGAAGCCATTGACCAAAGCAAGGCAAAAGGGCCTTAGAAAACTCATTTCAACTAAGATAATGCAGACATTGATAGAGATGAAGAGGATTGATCACCATGAGATAGTTGTGGTGGCATTTCCATTGGTGTGATGTGACTATCCCACTAACTTGACAACCAATTTTGATTGATTGCCAGATTGCAGTCCCTTGCTCATAATACTCCTCTACACAAGCTATACATATATCCATAGAGTAATACCAGCTTATTGTTGAGGAAAATCCAGCATCCTAGTCTACAATTAGAATATACATTGTCCTCAATTTTACACTCTGCTATGCACAAGCATTGTAATTTTTGGAACACCCTATAGCTTTGTGCTATAATTGTTTGATTTATTTCTACCTCTACTATCTTATGACTTATACTTTGAGTTCTGTTACTTGTCCTATTACAGTCTTACCAATATCCTCATGTTATCTTATAGGATAACACACTGTAGAAACATTTTAAGGATTCTTATGACTTCTTGCTTGTTTTAATTGTTGCTCTCTCTCTTTTTATTTGCTTCTTGTTGTCTCTCTCTTTCTTGTCAATCTGCCAGTCAAGTGATAATAGAGATGAGTGGCTGGGGATGCATCTGTTGGTGAAGGTAGCATTATGTCAGAAGTAGTTAGGTCTTAGCTGAAGACTTAGGCAGTGATGTTAGCAGAGGGTTGACAGGCTAGGACCATAATAGGATTACTATGTGATTAACAGTTGAATACACATCTATAAGATATACTATCTAGTAGCCAACTTGTTACAGACCCTACTTCATGTCCATTAAGCTTTCGAGCCCTGGTTACAAGGCATCTTCTGTGGGCCCAGACCAGCTGGTTCATCTTCTGATCCAATCAGACACTCCCTTGTGAGCTCATTCCTCCAGACTACCCCTCTGCCCAGTCTCCATCAAGAGCCCAATAACTAATTCCTTTATGCATGTTTCATCCTCCTGTCCCATCAATGATCATCTCTCCCCAAATCCAGACCTTCCACTATTTTGATTGTTT